>JAVTVY010000713.1:0-35850 GCA_036873755.1 Hanleya hanleyi
GGCGTAGACAAGAGGGGGCTGGGCCCCAAATATCAAATATTGATGTCCGGCAAAAAAAAAAAAAAAACAAAAAAAACAGAAAAAGGGGAGAAGGAAAGAAAGAAAGAAAGAATGAAACACAAAGCAATCATAGCAGAGAAGTAAATGTTTAGCTTGTCACATATCTTTATCAATTGTTGCATATTACAGGGGAAGTAAAATTATCATCAACAATGCTTACCAGAAGGGCTAGAATAGTTGCAATCGGTCAGAGAATAACGCAACAGTTTGGCGATATCGGACTCAAAGACCCCGTGTGATTTTCTCCGAGAAACGAATAGTGTGCTCCAATTCAATCACATATCGCCCATTTGGACGAAAAAGGTCAACACGTTGGCTGAAAAGATTTTTTCAGAACTTTTTCACCATAAACTTTTTTTTTATTGAGATCCCAGTCATTTGTTCAGTATTTGTTTATTCACAAACGAGAAATACGAACTCTCGAATAATTTTCACGGAGAAACCCTTGAGATACAGGTAAAAAATCTAACCCAGACACAAAGTCACTATTTAACTGGTGTAAATATGATGAATTTGGATAATTTTCGCTAGTATTCCGAGAAAGGATCACTAAGGTTACATTTTTGATAAGTTTGGCAACTTCAGAACGAACACAAAAACTCATGCGTTCAACCACGCATCAATGTACCGCCTCTGCAATCTAGGCAAAATAGTATTGTCTAAGAAATAACTTGAATTATAGTGCAAACCCCGGATTGAATGATCATTTCACCTTGTATATCACTGTAGTGATCGCCACTGTTATAGGACATTTTCGCAAAAAAAGTTCAACTTTTACAATCTTTTACCGCTCAAATGCTCCCAGTGAGCGCCAATTTACAAAAAAAATCTACGCTGCGAGGGGGGATACCCCCTCTCAGACTCTCCCCCTAAGCCCCCCCAAACTTCACAACTTGTCTACGCCCTTGTATAGCATTGTACAGATAGTGGTGTTGTCGAATAGGGCAGATAGAACTCTTTAGCCATGAAAGATGCGAAACGACGTCATTATGCCCTTGACGCGGACACAAGGTTTGCCACCGGGCAATCCTTTAACATTGGCTATACCGAAAAGATATCGGAAAATAAGTGTCACTGTGACTTTCGAAATACTAAATATCCGAACAAATTTCACAATTTTATTGTATCGGAGTTAAATAGGCATTTGCAAATTATAGCCACTAAATAAATCTTCGTGAATAAAAAAAATAGCGTTGCCAATGTTAACCCTATCTGGCCTGGGCGATTTGGGGTGTACCGCTTCCTGGGGGAGCTATATATTTTCGCACTTCATTTTTTAAGAAAAGGCATTTTTTGGACGATTTTTTCGGCTCAGATTTTTCGTGTTTTTTTTAAATTTATTTGTGGGTTTTCTTCGCATGATATAATCTATAATAGAAAATAATAATCTGATATGAAATAAAATAGTTTTTACCCACTTTTCCATGCAGAAAAGTAGGAATTTTGAAGAAATATGATGTAAGTTTCACTTTTCTGGTACTCCACATGGCCGCCATTGTGAATTTGGGTAATTCTACAGAAAGGTGGTAAATCTATGTCCCACAACTTTTCCAGAAGATTAATTCGCACTCCCTCGCAGATTTGAACAGCACTCTGGCATAGAGCAAAGAAATAATAATATATTTATGTTTTATAACAAACTTTAATTATATTTTTTCTGGCGTCCCAATTACTGGAATACTGAATACGTTCAGTGAAATTTAGTTTGCCGAAATGCAAATGTTATCTTATAAAATAGCACTATGTGTAATATTTACCTTAAAACCGAAAATATATGAAAATTTTGTTCAGTTTTCACCCTGTCCCGGGAATTTTGGTTGCAAACAGCAAGGTGCCATTTTAAAAAGAAATTAACGATGTAGAAATGTCTTTACCGTTACGCATCTTTGACTGTCATTACGGTTACAAGATGCCCAATTTCGCGTAACGATAAAGACAAATGCAGGAGATTATAGTCTGTCCATTTTAATTAGTCGTCTACTTTGGAGATTGGCAAAAATCAGTAGATAAGTTTGCAACAAAAATTTTTTTTTGCAGCCTGTAGAACAAACTGAACCCTACAAAATGACTACCATTTCTCCGTGATATCGATAATATATCACACTTGAAATAACTTTGTAATTCTCTCCGTATAAAGCCCTACTTCCGTTGTTTTTATGTACCGGGCCTCAATTACATAAGAAGACGTCATAATGTATTCGTGTTTAGTAGCACAAAGGTCAATAATGCCGTGTACGGTCATAGAGGTGTGTCCGGTTCATCATTCGGCAATATCACTGTATTCGGAATCAATTACCTTTGTGCCAGTGGATATGAATACATTATGACGTCTCTCTTTGTAATTGAGGCCTGGTACATGAAACTAATGTACTGGAGTTTTATATAGAGAGAATTACAAAGTTATTTCAAGCGTGATATATTATCGATATCATGGAGAAATGGTAGTCATTTTGTAGAGTTCACTTTGTTCAACACGCTGCAAAAGTTAAAATTTATGCAGAGATAACTACTGAGATTTGAAAAGATCCTAAGTAGACGAATAATTAAAATGGACAGACTTTAGTGTTTGTCCGAAATATAAAGGTACCAGATACTATATTTAATTTATTGGCTTCAAAACAAAAGACTAAACAAATAGGTTTGTAGGTTTACATATATCTCATCTGATTCATCGGGGAAGACCGAACCAAATCTGGAAAATACTATATATTCCACACACGCCAAATATTACTGTCAAAGAGCTGATTAATACTGTGACTAAAATATAGACTTAAAGAATAAAAAAAAATGAATGGAAATGTCGTCGTAACGGTAAAGACCCCTATAAATTCCAACATACACACGAAAAAACAAACCAAAAAAAAAACCCCCAGATAAATCTTGATATTTCCAAAAAGAAGAAAATTGGCAGCAGTGTAATCTTCACCTCGGAGATATAATGAGTGCTCTGATACGAAATTTTACCATGATAATTGTATTCAAAATTTCAACAAAAAAAAGAAATATTCCCCAATTTACTACATTTCTGTAGAATTACGGTACCCATTTGCCCATGATCCTCTGCTCGGGTTTTTGTCGGTCCGGAGATAATAAAGCAGCCTGCCACATTGTGTAAACGTAACCGATATAATTTGTATGTAATGCGAAACTCTTTGCAGAAATAACGCCATCTATATTCATAATATAAAAGTGTAGATGGCGCTAGCTATACTTCTGTGCGTTTTAAGCAACATCAGGCACTTTAGTATGGGAGAGCTTGTAGCAAACATTTACAGTTTAATGTTTCCACAATCGTGTCAGTTTTTATACAGGCCATAACTGTTAGCAGTGAATGGGGGGGGCTTTATTTGTTAATTATCCTTCCACATGCTCACCTACCACAGTGTATGTTTCACATTTGCTGTTTTCCTGTCTGAAGGACCGGTTTTACAGTGATATGATAACTAATCAGTATATACCCTCCCTAACTGTAGGCTATAGTAATTTTGAATGACGGCTGACAAAATAATGTCGGATTTGACGCGTCAAGCAATAGCCAATCTGCTAAAAAGTTATATAATCCTGCTCTTCGTGCTGCTGAGAGTTCATTGTCTTGCACGTTCAGGCATGTTAATGACACGTGAAATCATTCTTGAAATAGATACTTATGAAGTTGTCTGCCCTTGTCCGAAACGCGCCACACATACACCGCAGTTCAGCGAGTAAGTATATTCACTGATAAAGACAACCTGTAACCATCTCGGTCATCTATACGCGGTAAGACTGACCCTGGGATCGTGTGTATCCATTTACAGCCTACTTTCGGCAAGTGCGAGAGGGAATTTCCCAATCTCACGTTCGGCTATTTCCGTATTGGCAGCTAAAGTGAGTTCTGGGGCTAGATTGGGAATTTCCAGAAATCAATACCACGTGACCACGTCAGCCAATCAGCTAAAGTCTACCGACGTAACTCGCCATTTTTGAATCATGTGATGCCCTACTTGTTGAAAATTACAGATCTACCACACCTCTTGGGTGATACGAAAGTTATTTATACTTATATATTTTGTAAGCCTAGCCTATATCTGTTTCCCAAGTGGTTTGAAAACCTGTAATTTATCAGATTTCTCCAGTCTGTTCTCTGCCGGACGAGGGCCGAACAGAATCCCGTAATATACCGGATATCGCTCCGCAATAATGGAGACTCACGATTCGCAAGCCATCTTATGGATGGCGAAGTGTACGCAAATGTGATAAAGAAAGTAGATTCAAGTCGTGAAGAGCAGCCTGAGAAAACATTTTGATCAATGGGACTATGTCAGAAGTCATACCACCAGGCATCAAACCGTCCATCTGCTCATCATGAGAGTATCCTTGATTGATAGTCAATAGTCATGGTAAGTATCAGTGTTGGAAACTGGGGTCTCTGCAATTCCCCCGTAGGTTTCGCGATGTTGGGGGGGTTTTTTTTCGTTCTTCTTGTTTTTTTTTCTGAATTCCGAGCTGTCAGTTCTCTACTCGCCTGCTGTTCGCATTACTTTTGTTTAATATGTTATTCAAAACCCATGTGGTTAACCAGAGAATGTTTCTTCGTCAAATCTAGATCATATCCGAGCTGAAGGATATTATCTCAATATCACCTTCAGGGAAAACACCCACTTTAGATCTGCTTCATTCTTGAACGTCGATTGTTAATGTATGAGATAAAGACATGCAAACCAATTATCCAACCACGATCAGATTATTTTGGTAAAATACTATGTTCCCGGCAGCAAACCTATTTGCTCAAGATTAAAATTGGGCGGGATTGAAACTGGTCACAATGTGTCAGAATGAACACCTCTCATTCTGTTTCTTGCAATTCAGCGCATCAACAGTCAAGTTACATTGTTAATATCTTAGATTCTGTCTGTTCGTTTCAAAACAGCAAAGAATTGCTCTTCTGTCATGTCTGTGGGTATGAAATGGCGACTTGACTATTTTTTTTTTGTCAATGATTGGAGTTTTCCAGATTTATCTGGAATTCCAGATTTTGACAAGTTTTGTAACCATACAAATGATACACAAATTTGTGAAAATCTGCCATTTTCCAGATTTTTCATGGCAGGTCACTCTGATCTCTGTTTTGTGTACTGGCATAATTATATTTGATAGGAAATGGAAGATTAACCCTACGGTACCTATACCAGTTCTGAGTTCTTATTTGTTCTAAATGCATGAACAATTCCGATCCGACTGTGGCATGTTATAAAAAAAATTTATGTGAAATTGTGATATGAATGTATTAAGAAGACAACTACTTTGTTCTATAAACTTCTTAAAGATGCTTATGCCTCTGGTAACCAGAACTGGAAAACAACAGTTGCCAAGTTCAAGAATGCGGCGAACTTTGCAACTGGTGATATAAAAAACATGACTAAGTTTCAGAAGAATAGGTACTACAATCAAATAAAATTGCAGCTGGAGCAAGACTACAAAAACTATTTCCTCCAAAAAGTTCAAGAGCACACCCAATCTGGTAAACTGACTCTCCTCTCAACCATATATGAAGAATACAAATTGCAGGATTACCTAGAAAATATACAAAACCCGGATCATAGACGAACAATAACAAAACTACGAATCAGCTGTCACAAACTCGAAATAGAGACCGGTAGGTATAAAAACACCCCAAGATGTGACCGGATCTGTCGCTACTGTACCCAAAATGTAGTAGAAGATGAAGTACACTTCTTGCTATACTGTCCTCGACATAACAAACACAGAGATTATATAAACCAAATTATCCACAGTAACCGACTCCCACCCCATCCGGAAATTATAAAAGTTAAATCTATACTAAATCCCCACAGAGACAATGCTTCAAAAATAGGAAGACTGGTACACCAAATGTACCAGTCACGGCTCAACCTTAACCCTCCATCAAAAAACCGGCTGGACACTTCTTAATTAGAGTTTATACATCAACACACTGGCAACTTCTATGTTATGTCCTAGAATTACTACTAACCCACACTGTTGGTTCAAACCATACTAACTAATAATTACTACGTTGCTAAAGTACCATAGTAATTATATTGTTTTGTTTGCCATACTTGTACCATTTTACGAGTCGTGCAATAAACATATTGTATTGTATTGTATTGTATCCTCGGTCTGAAGATTCAATACAGCTATATACGAAAGCCAAACTAAATTGTAAAATTCTTCTTGGACGCCAAGGATGGTGTTTTTAAAATGCCGCGAGATTTTGAAGCATCAAAGGTAAAAGATACAAAGTTGTCTGTACCAGTGCAGCAACACTCTTTGTATATCAAGTCAGTCAGCATATACTTTTATTAATCTGTTTAGACGGACGACAAACTTTTTTCTTGATCAAATAAAGAAAATAAATTGACTATTCTTTGATTGCAGTCACGTAGCGAAGGTATTTTGGGTAAGAAAATCCATCATGTTGATGGTAGACTGGCAATGGCTTGTCACCTAAAAGCATTACTGAACATTCAGACTTTAGACATGCTCATTTAAGACCATTCAGACTTGTCCGTAAGTCTAGCTCCCCATGCTCATTATCATTCAGAATTTCAGACGTCTGCGCAAGTCTAGCTTCTCCTGCTCATTACCATTCAGACACCGCACAAGTCTAGCTCCTCAAGTTTGCTACCATTCAGACTTCACGCAAGATTAGCTCACGCTTGATACCATCCAGCAGGTTTATGCAAGATTAGATCCTCACGTTCGATACCAATCCGGTTGGATGCAAGATTAGCTCCTCACGTTCGATACCATCCAGGTTTGACGCAAGATTATATCCTCACATTCAATGGTCAATTCCACTGAGACGGGCGCTACATTCAGAGTATATTCCTGGTATTGTAACCAGCCAGATTTCCACACTACTACTCCAATATAACTAAAATTCTTCAAACAGTTAAAGATCATGTAGGAGTGTAAAGTAATATAAAAAATTTGAAAGAATGTGATCAACCAATCAAAATCACAGACAATTTGCATAACGTGACGGGCGCTACAGGCATTTCCCTCCATTTGATCGGTTAGTATGGAAACTCCCAAATCCCTGTGATTTCTCAAATGATTTTAACTTCTTATCAGTATGGCATAGTAAGGTACTGAATACTGATTCTTGGTTAAGAACAGTTTGCTCCATCTCTTATTATCTGCTAACATGAATTTGAAAATTCTAGTGTGACGGGCGCTACATATTTTGTGACGGGCGCTACAGTCTCTGAAACCGAATGGGCTAGGTCATATAAATCCTATAATAAAACAATGACAAATTGACAGTTAAGTGTCCAATTGTTTATTTCAGTATTCTCTAAAATATTCACCAAGAATAAGACACATTATGCCAACATTTCAATTGATTTCATGTGTTATTTCATCAAGCAACAAAAATAACCTTCTCAACATGTTGTTCAGGTGATATGGCAGATGACACACCTTTCTTACCAACATTAATTTTCTTTGAAAAATCCTGATAAAAGAAATCCAGTTAGAAGGTTAGAACTTATGCTGGGGAGGGTCATAATGCATTAACCTAAAGATGGTGGCACCCCCCCAGGCTTGGTAGCTAGGGTTAAGGCCAGATCGCATCTGTAGCTAATATTCTGTTGCACAGGCCCTCAAAATAAGAGTTTTGGGGGGGCAGTGGAAAGTGTCGAAATATGGGGTCTCTATACATAACCTCATGCTTTATATAAAAATAAAGCATGGGGTACGGGTTATATATAGAGACCCCATATTTCGACACTTAAACACTATTACCACCGCCCACACCGCCCCCCCAAAGCTCCTGTGTTCTGTTGGAAGCACTGAATTGCACAGTTTACTCTTGAGGTAGTCGGCAGAAAGAGTTTGATGCACACATTCACAACATTGTTGAAAGAATTAAGAAATTAGTTCTGACTGTGTGAAAATATTTCACTTCAACATCATATGATAATGAGCTAACATGTGACCAAAAGCTTGAGTGTACATGTATATTGGTAAAAGTGAAAACCAATCATCAAAATGAGCTGTGACCCCTTACAGAAATTTAAGGTTGCGAGGAGCTCCCGCTAACATGGCTAAGCTCCTGGGCTCATATGTTAACTTGTGCAAGCTATCCGCTACCTTGCGCGAGCTATCCGCTACCTTGCGCGAACTAGTGCGAGCTAACCAGCAGATCGCGAGAGCCAGCGGGAGCTACCTGTTAACTCGCGTGAGATACCCGCTACCTCGCGTTCACTATCATAGATTGTTTCTAGTACTCACCACAAGTTTGCGCTACCTAGCATCATCGCAGAGTTTCAAACCTGCTAGCTCGCGAGAGGTAGCGCAAGTTTGCGGGAGCTATCGCAAGTTTGAGATATTTGATAGTCTCTGTACTCTTGAGATTCCACACCATTACTATTCCGGTCCAGCTAGGCCTTCCTTAAACTAACATCTGGAAAATCTGGGTCAGCTGACCAGTGTGTAGGAATACAATAAAATTCCAAAGTTCCCTTCCACACAAGGCCAAATAATCTGTTCTCTGCAGTGCTACAGATATTTACTTATGTTTTCACATTCTTGTGAATGATAAACTTTCTTTAGATATGGGATTAGTGCCCTTTTAACCCTGGTATTTCCTGCCCTGGAAATGGACTACTTTTGAATGGGGAGGGATGGTGTGTGATGCAGTCAGCATTTGAAAACTTGGAGGGAGAAGCTGTTATACATCTCAGTTCAATGGATGTATCTATAAAGGAGAGCCATTTCATGCTGTTTCATTTGTTTCTGGTAAGTACAGGCTCTTATAAATGATCAAGCAATCATAGCTGAGTTTTGGCTGAAGTGAACATATTGAGAGTAGGAGAGGGTTTAATTATGAATTTTCTAAATTAGACCTGTCATGGTCTAGAGTATAAGGCATATAGTAATCCACTAAAACTCACCTCATGTTATTTCTTAAAGATGAATAGGAATTCAATTTGGATTCATTTGATACCAGTAGGCTATTTCTTAAGCAAAATAAATGGATGGTCATTATTCAGTTAACCCATGGTTAACCTCAATTAGCTATAAAACTTTTAATTTTATTGGATAGTTAATCTACCTTTTTGCAAAATTCAGACCTTTTCCCCTAATTTGTTCTGCATGTTTTCAAATAGCTGGTGTATATATAGTACACATATGCTCACCCTGTCTTTGTTCTGATCTTGACCAACATCATGAATTTGTGAAATTGTAGGCTGAACCAGGCCGGGTCACTGATTTTGTGGATCAAGTTTGATAGGTCGCTGTACCGCTAGCTTGCACCACCTATCGCTAGCTCGCGCAACCTACCAACAGTAATACAACTCGGGATCTTTGTTAACTAGCGCTGGCTACCATGGACAGCCGCAAACTAGCAATGTTTCAAATGGGAGCTTATCGGTAGTTCCCGGCAAGGTAGCAGCTTGCGGGGAGCTAGCGCAAGGTTGCGGTGAGCTATCGCGAGCTTGCGGGGAGGTATCGCGAGCTCGCGGGGAGCTAGCACAAGCTCGCACGGAGCAGAATGGATATTATCGGTAGCTAACATTGTAAGCTACCGCAAGCTAACTCCGCAATCTCTCCGCAATCTTAATTTTCTGTAAGGGACTGCATCAAAATTCAGAGATGAAATGGCCAGTATAAAGCTCGCAACCAGGAAAAGACGAAATCACTGATGACAATTATATATGGGCCAATAATATTAATATCTCTATGTCTAGTCAGGCATGCATCACTCATGACACAAGCCACCTGCTGTGTGGCTTCATGCCTGATAAACAATGTTGCAATTTTGAGTGCAACTGGTTCAGTTGAATGCTAGGGCCTCATGTACTAAATGTGACGGGCGCTACATCAGAGGCTGTAGCGCCCGTCACGATGAAATCTGTAGCGCCCGTCATGGTAATTAGCTTGGTTAATTAGTAACTGATAAAATTAAATCTGATAATATAGTTGGTACTCGAGCACTAATAGAAGAAATGGGATTCATGTTATTTTATGGGCCTTTGGTTTATCAGCACATTAAAAATTAGTAGAATATTGTGACGGGCGCTACAACACGACAGTAACGTTTATTATTGGACAGATAATTTGATGAAAATATCCATTGGCTGTTCTGATGACAAATATCAGAGCAAGAGGTGGCTGTTTAACCAAATAATGCAAACAACCTAAGATTAAATGCAATTATGTACAAATTTCCACAAAAAACAGTTCTACTGTAAAAAATCCTTATCAGGTTAAATTATTTCAGTGGATGTAGGTGGCGCCACCTGGCCCATGGTCGATTGAATGCATATTTCCTGACTTGTTCCTGAAAGCGCGGAGTATATACTACATGTACATATATGTATATAGTTCATCATGAAAATATCCAATTCAAAAATTGCCACTTCGGTTTAATTTTACGTGGAATTGACCAATACCATTCAGGTTAGACGCAAGATTAGCTCCTCACGTTCGATACCATCCAGGTTTGACACAAGATTATATCCTCACATTCGATACCATTCAGGTTAGACGCAAGATTAGCTCCTCACGTTCGATACCATCCAGGTTTGACGCAAGATTAGCTCCACACGTTCGCTACCATTCAGACTTCATGTAAGATTAGCTCCTAATGTTTGATACCATTCAGTTGTGACCAAAGTATAGCTCCTCATATATTTATTGATTCTTCAGTGTTAGACCCAATATTCATTCCCGAATCCTAGGTTGGAGGCAACGTATAGATTAGTTTTACATGCGAGTCGATGTGAAAGGAAACATTGTCCTAAGCACAATTTTTCTTTTTCCTGTTTCTCTTTAGGAAAATATATCTTACTGAGCTAAAAATCAGGAAAGGTTATTAGATAGGAGCCAGACATGTTTTTCTACATAACATTCTTGTGTGCAGTTTTACACCAAATGTTATCATCTGTGCATGGCCGAGGGATGATACATGTAGATGAAAAGGGTCAATATAAGTAATGGCTCTGAAAGGAGCGTCAGCATGATTACCACTTTCCCATAAATAGCCATTTAGATTTGTCTAACTCCTCAGGCTCCTTACCATTCAGACTTCTGCGCAATTCTAGCTCCTCACACTCATTACCAATCAGACTTATGCTCAAGCCTAGCTCCTCACACTCATTATCAATCAGACTTCCGCTCAAGCCTAGCTCCTCGCACTCATTACCAATCAGACTTCTGCTCAAGCCTAGCTCCTCACACTCATTACCAATCAGACTTCTGCGCAAGTCTAGCCCCTCGCACTCATTACCAATCAGACTTCTGCTCAAGCCTAGCTCCTCACACTCATTACCAATCAGACTTCTGCTCAAGTCTAGCTCCTCACACTCATTACCAATCAGATTTCTGCTAAAGCCTAGCTCCTCACACTCATTACTAATCAGACTTATGTGCAAGTCTATCTCATCACACTCATTACCAATCAGACTTCTGCTCATGTCTAGCTCCTCGCACTCATTATCAGTCAGACTTCGGATTAAGTTTAGCTCCTCACACTCAATCAGACTTCTGCTCAATTTTAACTCCTCACACTCATAACCATTCAGACTTCTGCGCAATTCTAGCTCCTCCCACTCATTACCAATCAGACTTTTGCTCAAGCCTAGCTCCTCACACTCATTACCAATCAGACTTCTGCTCAAGTCTAGCTTCTCACGCTCATTACCAATCAGACTTCTGCTAAAGCCTAGCTCCTCACACTCATTACTAATCAGACTTCTGCGCAAGTCTATCTCATCACACTCATTACCAATCAGACTTCTGCTCATGTCTAGCTCCTCTCACTCATTACCAGTCAGACTTCTGCTTAAGTTTAGCTCCTCACACTCAATCAGACTTCTGCTCAACATTAGCTACTCACACTCATAATCATTCAGACTTCTGCTGAATCTAGCTCCTCACACTCATTACCATTCAGATTTCTGCTCAAGTCCAGCTCCTCACACTCATTACCAATCAGGCTTTTTCTTAATTCTAGCTACTCACACTCATTATCAATCAGACATCTGCTTAAGTCTACTCCTCACATTCATTACCAATCAGATTTCTGCTTAAGTCTAGCTCCTCCCGCTCGTTACCAATCAGGCTTCTGCTCAACTTTATCTCCTCACGCTCATTACCATTCAGACTTCTGCTCATGTCGAGCTCCTCACACTCATTACCATTCAGACTTCTGCTCAAGTCTAGCTCCTCACACACATTACCAATCAGACTTCTTAAGTCTAGCTGCTCACACTCATTACCATTCAGACTTTTGCTCAAGTCTAGCTCCTCATACTCATTACCAATCATACTTCTGCTCAACTTTAGCTCCTCGCACTCATTATCAAACAGACTTCTGCTCAAATCTAGCTCCTCACACTCATTACTAATCAGACTTCTGCTTAAGTCTATCTGCTCACGCTCATTATGATTCAGACTTCTGCTCAACTCGAGCTCATCACACTCATTACCATTCAAACTTCTGCTCAAGTCTAGCTTCTCACGCTTGTTACCAATCTGACTTTTGCTTAAGTCTAGCTCTTCACGCTCGTTATGATTCAGACGTCTGAATAAATCTAGCTCCTCGCGTTCATTATCATTCAGACTTCTGCACAATTATAGCTCCTCAAGTTCGTTAGCATTCAGATTTCTGGACAAATCTAGCAGCTCTTCACGCTCATTGCCATTCAGAGACGGCGCAAATCTAGCTCCTCAAGTTCGTTACTGTGCAAAATTGATACAAATCAAGCTCCTCACTAGTTACCATTCAGATTTAAGGCAAGTTTGACTCTTCGTGTTCGATCCATTCAGGTTTAACGCAAGCCTAGCTCCTCACGGTCATTACATTCAGACTATGTCTGGCTCCTCATGCTCGATGGTAGTTTTCTTAGGTGTGCCTATTGCACCGGATTCTGGATTGAATTCGCCGAAAATAGTAAAGATTGTTTGACGCAAGATTAGCTCCTCGCGTTCGATACCATTCAGGTTTGACGCAAGATTAGCTCCTCACGTTCGACACCATTCAGGTTTGACGCATGATTAGCTCCTCACGTTCGATACCATTCAGGTGTGACGCGAGTCTAGCTCCTCGTAAATTTATTTATTCTTCAGTGTTAGACCCGGAATTTAATACTCATTTCCGAATCCTACATGTAGGTTGGAGGCAACGTGTGGATTACTTTTACACGCGAGTCGGTGTGAAAGGAAACATTGTTCTAAGCACAATCTTTCTTTTTCGTGTTTCTCTTTAGGAAAATATATCACTGAGCTAAAAATCAAGAAAGGTTAATAGGAGCCAGACGTGTTTTTTTTTACATAACATTATTTTGTGCAGTTTCACACCGAATGTTATAACCTGTGCAAGGCCGATGGTTGATAGATGAAAATGGTTAATTTAATGGGTAGTGATGGACTGAAAGTAACATCAGCATGATTTACCACTTTCCCATCAATAACCATTTTAACTCCTCAGGCTCCGTACCATTCAAACTTCTACGCAAGCCTAGCTCCTCACACTCTTTACCAATTAGACTTATGCTCAAGTCTAGCTCCTCACACTCATTACCAATCAGACTTCTGCTCAAGTCTAGCTCCTCACACTCATTATCAATCAGACTTCTGCTTAAGTCTGGCTCCTCACACTCATTACCATTCAAACTTCTGCTCAAGTCTATCTCCTCACGTTCATTAACAGTCAGACTTCTGCTCAAGTCTAGCTCGTCACACTCATTACCAATCAGACTTCTGCTCAAGTCTAGCTCCTCGCGCTCGTTACCAATCATACTTCTGCTTTTTATCACTCTTGTTACCAGTCGGACTTTTGCTTAAGTCTAGCTCTTCACGCTCGTTACCATTCTCACTTTTGCGCAAGTCTAGCTCCTCATGCTCGTTACCATTCAAACTTTTGTGCATGTCCAGCTCCTCACACTCGTTGTCATTCACAATTGGCGCAAACCTTGCTCCTCACGCTCGTTATCATTCAGACGTCTGAATAAATCTAGCTCCTCGCGCTAATTATCATCAGACTTCTGCACAATTCTAGCTCAAGTTCGTTACCATTCAAATTTCTGCACAAATCTAGCAGCTCCTCACGCTCGTTACCAATCAGTCTTTTGCTTAAGTCTAGCTCTTCACGCCCGTTACCATTCAGATTTTTGCTCAATTCTAGCTCCTCGCGTTCATTAACATTCGGACTTTTGCGCAAGTCTAGCTCCTCGTGCTCCTTATCATTCAAACTTTGTGCATATCCAGCTCCTCACGCTCGTTACCGTTCACAATTGGCGCAAATCTTGCTCCTCACGCTCATTATCATTCAGACTTCTGTGCAATTCTAGTTCCTCAAGTTCGTTACCATTCAGATTTTTGCACAAGTCTAGCAGCTCTTCACGCTCATTACCATTCAGACACGGCGTAAATCTATCTCCTCAGGTTCGTTTCCATGCAAAATTGACACAAGTTAAGCTCCTCACAAGTTACTATTCAGACTTAACGCAAGTTTAGATCTTCGTGTTCGATACCATTCAGGTTTAACGCAAACCTAGGTAGATACTAAATGTAGGAAGCTATTGTCCGAGTCTTTTTGCAGCTGAGAAGGCTCAAGTCAAGACGTATTGTTGTCGCCAGACTTGGCTATTGTATACATTGTCTCGTAATACTTACATGGAGTATGAACCCAAGCCGAGCTCCTCACGCTCGTTACCATTCATACTGTATGTCTAGCTCCTCACGCTCGTTGGTAGTTTCGTTAGGTGTGGGTATTGCCCCAAAATCTGGATTGAATACGCCGGAGAACATAAGGAATGGCTGATATCTAATAGATACGATTTTAATTAATGATCCCAATTAATTAATCTTAAGTCTGATTTCCGTATTCCCGTCAAATCCGCCTTTTGAATTTTATATGCAATAAATCTTGGCAAATTTCGGTAGAATTCCTTGCAAATCGTGTTACTCGATTTCCAGCAAACATTACGAGAAAACGACTAAAGATACGGAAATGATATACATATTTTCTTGATCCTATATACTCGAAACGCTGGGAATGTATATTTAAATTTTTATTTAATGGAATAGTTTTCAAGGAAAGAAATCAAAACCTAGTGTCGGTAAATTCCTGGCGAATCGACATTCAGTTTACCGGTATTGCCATAAATTAAATGACTACTATCAAACTATATATTTCTGAAACGGGTTTCTCTTTGGGACGAAGAATAATTAAACGAAATAAAAATCGGATAGATATCAGAGGTATCAAACGTTCCTTACGATTTCCGCCGAATGAAATTCAAATTTCTTGACAATATGCGCACCCGTTTATTTATTTATTTTTCTCTTTTATTTTATACAGGATTGAGAACCGTACATGTATGTATTTTTATGTTTCAATTTCATTATTCAATTTGTTCCTTCGTCTTTGATGTATTTCTGAAAAATGGGTCTAATGAAACTTTTTTCGGTGAGTAAGCAGAAACCACGTGCGTTATTATGTCTATGGTGACACCGACAGGACAATGCCTCACAGGAATTGAGAATAATATGTCGGTACAGTCATATCACGACTCGACATTGCATGTGTAATGAGTGACTGTTTCCGCATTCGATAAGTTTGACCTATTTTCCTGACTTTGATGCATTTCTGTATCTGTCTAATTAATTGAACTTCTTAAAAATATACATTTGATGTTAGCGATAGGCGAATGACTGCGTTGGAGATTGCTTTACACAACCCAATCCACCCCCCCCCCCCTAAAATCCACCCATCACACATATCGTGGAATAAAATAACATGGAAGAAAGAAAAACACTTAGATAAAGAGACGCCCTAAGGCGAACAAAACGTGCCTTTATTTAACGTTCTTTAAATTCCGAGATGGAAACTCAACTCTTTCATCGAAACTTGAAACTTGACTAATTATGTCGCTTTAATATTTTATATTATTTGGACATATCCATACAGGTTCACCTGCTCTCTTCCAACCAAACCCCACCACGGGGACAACAGTTAAGAGTGACATTTCCTCAGTTTCATTAAATACGGATATGCATGTATGATGATAATATTATTGTATTTTGGCTGATTTTTAAAGAGGGTTCAATATCCGTTAGAATATTGGGTGTACATTATAATGAGATTATCGGCATTCGTCAATAGTATCATTCTCATGGCATCAGATTTTATACCTTCTATATGTCGATAGTCTTGTAGGTTAACCACTCTGACAATGGGAGAATGCAATAGTATAGGCTAAGTATGTTCCTACGAAGTAGGCTTTCATTTGGAAATTGTCCGGTAATGTGTGAGTCAGTCAGTCCGACAGTCCATCCGAATCCTTTCTCCGGCAAAATAAGCAGAACCGTTGACATTAGAATCTTGATTTTTGGCATGAACGTGCATTAGGGGACTGTTACCAGCAAGTTCTGAGCTTACCTACTTTTGAAAATTTGACCTATTTAGGTGACCTATAACATTACGCTTGGACCCCCAAGTTATGTAGATGACCTTTAACATTACGCTTGGACCCCCAGGTCATCTCCTCACCCTACTTCATAGGTCCTGTGACGTTAGTCACAATACTCCTGTAGTTCTATTTAAGTATTACCGTTGTTAAAAACAGTAAGTTAACCGGTTGTGTCACTTTCCGATGTGTTGATAAATCACCATCCTCTAGGCAGATGAAATATTGGTTGATATTACTGTGTGTTCGATATCTAAGCCAGACCCCCAGTAAATATCCAAAGAATGGTGAACCTGGATTCACTCTATAGGCTAAACTCGGAATGTACGTTGTTGATTGATAGTATAAAACATATCCGGTCATTCCCATATCGATATATAAAACTATCCCATCCTTACCCCTATTCACCTCTGGTGTTGAGTCATACAGCGTGACCGGGATTTCATATTTACAAAAAAAGGGTTGGCGGGGGGAGAGTGGTTAATTTCAATAGTTCCATGCGTATTCCAGACCCAAATCAGAAAGAAAATATGTCTGTACGCAATTTACGACTTCTTCATTCCTGGCTGATCGGCGATACACACGTTTGTTGTTCGTCTCTTAAATTATTTCCAATGTAATCATCAGAAAGGTAAATTGTATTATGTATTAGACGAAACGTTCGGCTGCATTTTTTAATTTTAATTGGAGTTAATAAACAATAATGAACGGCAAATGTATGCATGTAAATCTGAGGGGGTGTTGGTTATAACTGTTTTCTCACTGATCCTGTTGAATGTTTAGTACGGGTAAACGTTCCATTTTGGTTCAAGTCGATACATGTCACCATTGTTCACCAGATATTCATCCACACAGAGTGAAGAAAAGAAAATATATGTACATATTATTATATTATCATCCGGAATCGCATTTCGTCGTGCCAGGTGAACAGCGTATAATTACACATCGCCGATGACTCGACATCCGGGTGAGGCAGTACTGCATTGACATCGTAGTAGATCTGAACACACGGGCGTAAACAGTCGACACAACACGCTGGTTAGCTGTACATGTGGACGTCTCTTTCTGACCCAGAAAACTGAGGTAAGTCTTCTCGTATGTACCATACACGTTATTTACAGAGCTTACAACGGTCCAGTGAATTAATGGCTCTACCGTTAAATCACCACATGTTCTAAGTTATATAGGTGGCGAAAACTCGTCGGGATATATACCTGTGAAAGTGGTCTACATCATAAAGCATAAGGTGTGTCAATTAAGCAGTATGTTTTTCATCAACGTGTACCCAATTATACTAGATATATATCATTTTGTTGATAATGATCTCCCGCTATGCCACTGCCACCATTTCTGGTACTGGAAATTACATACCGTTAGTATCTACCGGTATATTCATACACAATCATTGAGTCGGTATATTCATACACAATCATTGAGTGTACTGGACTTGGAATGTCGAACCGAACAATGATATCTCTGTTTGTGTATTCCGATACATAAAAAAGAACACACGAAATTATTTCTAATCAATTAGAAATTCATTTGGCGTATATTGATATATTGATGACATTATGTTGAACAGATGCCCGTGGGAATATGCCATACACATGACGAACGCGAAATGTCACTGTACAACTGAGGCGTAATTGAGCATATTGCCATTCTATATATCCTATCTTAACACACATGTAAAATTAGGTCAAAATATTCATGAAACGTCGATTTGGTATAGGGTGTAGTCTTGTATCACAAGTCTAGTGGTAGTCACAGGGGCTCGTTATCGTTGTTAATTGGTTAATTAGGCTGATTACAGGGGGGTCGAGGTAGGGAATATTAATTGGTTAATTAGGTTGCTTATTTATTCCCTACCTCGACCCCCCCTGTAATCAACATAATTAACCAATTAACAACGGTAACGAGCTCCTGTGGTGATAGTGAGGGCTACCGCTGTAACTGCTTCACTTAGACGCTTTAAGGATGCAAAATATGCGTGTATTATAACTGAGATATAACTAAGGAAAAGCAAGTATTGAGGCAGAATTTCGATCTCCAGACCGTGACGATATATCCTGTATCCTGTTAACGCCTATAAATCGTTATTTCATAACACCATATATGCGCGTGTTATTAATATTCAGGATGAAAGTAACTCCGAAAATGGAAGTCATTGTGATAAATATTCTATATTTCGGCTTTGCTTATGCCATCATCAGGAATACATATAAACAATTGGAGTATACAGTCAGCTATATATACAACTTTGAGTAGAAAAGGCGGCAAATATACAAGCGAGCACTGGAGTTCAGCAAACAATACCACTGGTGTGAGTTACACTCAATATATTAGTGAGTACTGGTCAATACAATGAAGCTCCTGTTCACCTAAAGACAATCAGGTCCTTAGATGCCATTATTCCATGATTTAGTTTGGGTGTTTTACTCTTGATAGCAAGTGCTTCTTTGAACAGTAGTTCATTCCAATTCTTAGCTTGGTCTATTATTTTAACATTTGGTAATAACATGTGAGGGGACAGAGCCAATGTACGTCTTTTGTCTGCACCAACTGGTGTAGTCATGAGATCATATATGTGTTGAAAACCAAGACAATTCAAGACATGTGATTGGATCTCGCTTTTGTCTCGGCTGTGCTCTTCTAACCTCCTAAAGAGGCACCGTTCAGTTTTGCCAATGTATTTAGTACCACATCCTGGGCAGCTAAACTCATATACAACATAGCTTTTCAGTTTTACAGGAATAAAATCTTTGTATGACACAATAGAGGAAACCTTCTGAGTATTGTAAATAATGACAAAATTGGCGGCACCTGTTAATAGCCGTTTTACTTTCTTAACACATCTGTTAACAATACGTTCTCCTTGTTTGCCGAGATAAGGAAGTCGCACATATATTTTGCAGGTTTCTTCAGAGTTGTTACTTTTCTTCTCAGTCGGGTTTTTATATTTATTTAACAGTTTTTCACATATCCGCCTAGGGAAACCATTCCATATAATGAATTTTTTTATATTTTCAAGTTCTTTGGAGAACAGTTTGCTTGTGGTACATAATTTACGTGCACGTTGTACGAGTGCTCGTATCCATGCCGTTTTACGGAACCAGGGTTCAAAACTACAAAAGTGCACAAACAATCCAGTATGTGTTGACTTCCGAAACACCGTTATACCATCAGATTCTATTTTCAAGTCTAGAAAATGAACACAGTTATTATCTACAAATATTTCGTGTGTGAATTTCAGTTGTTCATGAAAAGAATTTAGCTGTTTTTTGACATAATCAATATCTTTGGGTTTGATTAGTACAAGTGTGTCATCCACGAACCGCATATAAGATTTAATACCAGTTTCTAATAAATGTGTCACGACAGTCTTTTCAAGTTCAGACATAATAATGTCGGCCATAACTGGCCCAAGAGGGGAACCCATTATTACACCGTCAGTTTGTTGATATAATTTCGACTCACAAGAAATAGGTGTTTTTGTACAACAATCAGTAATCAGCTTTTTAAGTGTCCGTTTTTTCAGTTTCGTTGTGATATTCTTGTCTTTATAGATACGATCCAGGATAATATTTATGGTTTCCTTCAAAGGCACATTTGTCAACAATGACACAACATCGAAAGAAACAAATTTGTAACCGTTATCCAACCAGTCTTTAGGAATTGCTTGTATTCGAGAGGCAGCATCAAATGAGTCCTTAAGTTTCAAATATGTGTGTGTGAGCGGGTTAAGGAGCGTTGTTAGATACTTTCCAACACCGTAATACGCTGTGCCAATGTTGTCCACAACTGGTCTAAACGGAGGGAGGTCATCAAATTCTTTGTGGATTTTTGGTAGTCCGTATGCTCGGGCCGCATGCCCGTTTTGAGGTCTGATTGTCTTATATTCTTCTTCGGTAATTTCACCGCGAGTACACATAGCCTTCAGATATCGTTGTAATGTGGCAACTTGCGTCAGTGTTGGGTCACTTTTCAGTTTCCGGAACTTAGTGTTATCTGAAAAGATGTCGAACATGCACTGGAAATAGTCATTCTTGCACATAATCATTACTCCGTTGCCTTTATCGGGTTTCATTATAACATATTTGCCCTTTAATTCACGGAGAATCTTGATGTGTTTGCTGTCAGTTTTCAAGCGTTTGCTGTCGAAGTCCAACAGGTTGTAGGTCATAGCTCTCAAAGAATGTTTGATCTTTTCCCGTTTCATGTAGCCTGTAGGTAGTAGGTTTTGTTTAGACAGCTGTTCCCAGGTGAGCTCCACTGAGGTCAAAAGGTCAGATTCCCTTGGTGTTGTTGCAAGGCCATGTTTTAGTCCAAACCGTAATACTTTCATTTGCTCAGGTGTGAAGGTATTAGCAGTGAGATTAGTAATCAGGTTATGGGGGTTCTCGTGTGTTCCCATCAAAAGTTTATGTTCTTTCCGCAGAGAGCTTAACTTACGTTCATGTCGTTTGGAAACTACAGCCATTTTCTTATTAATAATGAAACCCGATAAAGGCAACGGAGTAGTGATTATGTGCAAGAATGACTATTTCCAGTGCATGTTCGACATCTTTTCAGATAACACTTAAGTTCCGGAAACTGAAAAGTGACCCAACACTGACGCAAGTTGCCACATTACAACGATATCTGAAGGCTATGTGTACTCGCGGTGAAATTACCGAAGAAGAATATAAGACAATCAGACCTCAAAACGGGCATGCGGCCCGAGCATACGGACTACCAAAAATCCACAAAGAATTTGATGACCTCCCTCCGTTTAGACCAGTTGTGGACAACATTGGCACAGCGTAGTACGGTGTTGGAAAGTATCTAACAACGCTGCTTAACCCGCTCACACACACAGATTTGAAACTTAAGGACTCATTTGATGCTGCCTCTCGAATACAAGCAATTCCTAAAGACTGGTTGGATAACGGTTACAAATTTGTTTCTTTCGATGTTGTGTCATTGTTGACAAATGTACCTTTGAAGGAAACCATAAATATTATCCTGGATCGTGTCTATAAAGACAAGAATATCACAACGAAACTGAAAAAACGGACACTTAAAAAGCTGATTACTGATTGTTGTACAAAAACACCTATTTCTTGTGAGTCGAAATTATATCAACAAACTGACGGTGTAATAATGGGTTCCCCTCTTGGGCCAGTTATGGCCGACATTATTATGTCTGAACTTGAAAAGTCTGTCGTGACACATTTATTAGAAACTGGTATTATTAAATCTTATATGCGGTTCGTGGATGACACACTTGTACTAATCAAACCTAAAGATATTGATTATGTCAAAAAACAGCTAAATTCTTTTCATAAACAACTGAAATTCACACACAAAATATTTGTAGATAATAACTGTGTTCATTTTCTAGACTTGAAAATAGAATCTGATGGTATAACGGTGTTTCGGAAGTCAACACATACTGGATTATTTGTGCACTTTTGTAGTTTTGAACCCTGGTTCCGTAAAACTGCATGGATACGAGCACTCGTACAACGTGCACGTAAATTATGTACCACAAGCAAACTGTTCTCCAAAGAACTTGAAAATATCAAAAATTTCATTATATGGAATGGTTTCCCTAGGCGGATATGTGAAAAACTGTTAAATGAATATAAAAACCCGACTGAGAAGAAAAGTAACAACTCTGAAGAAACCTGCAAAATATATGTGCGACTTCCTTATCTCGGCAAACAAGGAGAACGTATATTGTTAACAGATGTGTTAAGAAAGTAAAACGGCTATTAACAGGTGCCGCCAATTTTGTCATTATTTACAATACTCAGAAGGTTTCCTCTATTGTGTCATACAAAGATTTTATTCCTGTAAAACTGAAAAGCTATGTTGTATATGAGTTTAGCTGCCCAGGATGTGGTACTAAATACATTGGCAAAACTGAACGGTGCCTCTTTAGGAGGTTAGAAGAGCACAGCCGAGACAAAAGTGAGATCCAATCACATGTCTTGAATTGTCTTGGTTTTCAACACATATATGATCTCATGACTATACCAGTTGGTGCAGACAAAAGACGTACATTTGCTCTGTCCCCGCACATGTTATTACCAAATGTTAAAATAATAGACCAAGCTAAGAATTGGAATGAACTACTGTTCAAAGAAGCACTTGCTATCAAGAGTAAAACACCCAAACTAAATCATGGAATAATGGCATCTAAGGACGTGATTGTCTTTAGGTGAACATGAGCTTCATTGTATTGACCGGTACTCACTAATATATTGAGTGTAACTCACACCAGTGGTATTGTTTGCTGAACTCCAGTGCTCGCTTGTATATTTGCCGCCTTTTCTACTCAAACTTGTATATATAGCTGACTGTATACTCCAATTGTTTATATGTATTCCTGATGATGGCATAAGCAAAGCCGAAATATAGAATATTTATCACAATGACTTCCATTTTCGGAGTTACTTTCATCCTAGTTTATGTGAAATTGATCTGTGGGAATAATGGATTATTAATATTCATATGATAATTTCTCTAATAATTCGCACATATTAAAACACATTTTAGAAGCCAATCCAAGAAAATATTCTGTGAATATTCAACTCTGATTGTTCAGAATTTTTCACAATTGGCATAGTATAAATATATTGGCAAAAGAAAATATCCATCAGTCTTAATTTGTTTTAATTTAATTGGCTAAATACAATTTATTTGGCTAAATACAATTTGATTGGCTAAATACATGTAGCTGGTGTAAAAGTGTTTGATTACCGTACCTATTTATACACACGTTATTGCTCGTACTTCCTTATGTTTTATGTTGTAGAGTAAGCGATGCATAGTACCATGTTTTAATAACGTGCCCGTACATATATAGGCCTACTGCTCATTTCCGATATGTTTGTCAATAGTTATGTTGTTTATTGTTGAGTTAATTAGGATATATGGCCTTATAATCACAATCATTATATTGTTTCAAGTTTTACTTTCTTACACATACGTGATCAATAATTATCGATCGATGTTTTACTATCTTATGGGCCAGGAATACAACGATCGGTTGTACTCGAGTGACTTCGGCGTACATTTACAAGACTTTATCAGAAAACCAACTTTATCAGAAACCAATCTATGTTCTCGCTGAACTAGTGCTAAATGGCCGATCTCCAAATTTAAAGTTGTCAAAATATCCGTTAAATTGAGGATATTTGCCCTTCAACTAGTAGAAAAATTTAAATCATATTAACCCCATTTGCGTCAGTTATCGTTAGCTAAAACTATTTTCACAAATATAGGCACAGGAAGAAATGAGAGTTTTATAAGATCCAGAGACGGCTACCCGGGCCAGGCACCCCAGCTATCTCTTGTTCAGTCTGCTTCCGACTTCCGCATATAGTCGAGTGGCTTACCGTAAAATAATCGAAAGTTATTTACATTTGTGACAAAAGTATTATCTTTTGCATGCTGATTTGTGATCGTTCCAGGACCCAGAAAATCTGCGGCTGCAAGCTGAACTCTGCATGGGATGGGTTTTATGTTGTAATTTGGAAAGGGGGGGGGAGGGATTAAAATGTGTTGACTTTACCCTACCTGGCCTGGCGCTATCTCCGGAACGACAAAAAATGGAGAGCTGAAACTCAGTGACTTTATAGTTTATTATATTGGGATCATTTTGAGCCTATTTGCATAACCCCACGAGCAGAGGATCATGGGAAAATTCAAGATGGCGGCCACGTGGAGTCCCAGAAAAGGGATGTGTTTTCATATTTCTTCAAAATTTCTGCTTTTTCTCGACGAAAAGCGGACAAAACCTATTTTATTTCACATCTCATTAATATTTACTAATTTATCATGCAGATATTTAGGAGAAATTACATAAATAAAAAATTCAGAAAATCTGACTGAAAAATCGACCAAAAAATGGCGTTTTTGAAAATGACGTCATCAAAGCGGCCATCTTCGATTTTGTTCACATTTTCTGGTAGAGGTTGACCCAAGGGTATAGTGTGGTAAGTTTCAGCCCTCTAGCTCAAGAGGTAAGAAAAATAATTAGAGGGGAGCCATTTCGCCCCCCCCCCCCCGCCTCCCCCCCCCCTAAGGCCACAACAGGTCCCAAAAAGCCCAGGCCAGATAGGGTTAAACTAACCACCTACCCTTTGTACGCATTTCTATTTCATATGGTGAAAACTTTTACATAAAAGGCACATGATACTGATGTTCAGTATATGTACCGTGACAATATAGTCCAGCTCTGATGAATTCAAAATGGTCACCAAATTGAGAATTATGTTTGGACATTTTCATCAGTTTAACGCAATTTTGTACCGAGATACAATAAACAGCAACCTATCTCTTATATTTTGTGAGGTTAATACATCACAGTCTAATTAGTTCACTTTATCAGCTGCCATAACCTTTTAATGAATAAATAATGTTTCATTCACCACACACTCAGTTTACGTACAGTGTATCGGTGCATGTAAACATTCAGGAAGATTGTGAAATCTGTAAACAACGCACTGCCTAGATTATCTCTGCACTTAGCTACTCTGGTGTGCGCATGCCTACGATGACGTCACTTCTGAGCTCTGCCCTCCAAGAGCTCCAAGCTTAGACTCCAACAGCCCCGAGCGCTCCGATCCAAGAGCTCTGCCCTAGGGGAGCTACCACCAACACCGAGCGATGATGGGCGTCAACGCCTGGTGGTGGTGGTGGTGGTGTCTGTACATATAAGGATTATCAGTCCATATGTATTGGTCGACTAATCAAAATTTCGCCACCACTCGTACTGATGACGTCACCAATGACGTAGCAAATGACATGGGAATCACTCAAGTCGTGGTCTACACCACGAGAGCTTCAAGATGACACCCTACACTTCATCTTTGGATGAGATATAGAACCTCAATCTCTCAAATATATCCCTGTGCACCTCAAGAATGACCACCCTACTTTCTACGCCCCAAATGTGCAAACAAATGTTTCAGGACATGCTGCCGTTACAGTATCCTTGCCTGCCTGACGACGCTTAGGCCAAAAGCGATTATGACCGAAGATTAAACTTTCTCAAATGACGATTTCTAATTGGATAAGAGCCTACTTGAATTTTAAACATACCCAACGCGGCTCCCCCAACGTGGGTATGATGTACTGGAGGGACTAATAACATGATTGACCTGTCATTCTTCTTGTTCTCTCATCTTTCTACATCATGGCGTCAGGGCGTTTTGCTAGGGCGTTATGGCGTTAAGATAAAGCGTTAAGTCATTAACATAGGTATTGAGGCGTTGGTCCACCGCGACCCCAAGTTGACCTAAAAATTTGCATATGACCTCTGTGACGTCACTTCGGGATACGCTGGGGTAACTCTACCAGGTAGCTAGAGCGAACATGGCCACCTCTCCAAACGCGCTTGTTTGCACCGCCGAACCTCCCTTTTCTCTACTACGCCCAAGTGATCTATAAATAGAACAGGGGTTTCCCAGAAAATTCCCCGAAAGGTTAACCCTGATAGTTTCTGATTTCTGTAACACTAACTGGGTTAATTTCGTTGACTTTTATTTACCCGAAATTGAGAGACTACACTATCTCAACAACATTCTCCTTTCTATGACTCCGTGTGACCAGTAAATGTTGCGGGTCAGGAGTGGGATTCGAACCCACGCCCGCATCTGCAGACCAGTAAACCATACCCCGGGGAAGACAATTTCATAGATCTCGAGACTGGCACCTTAGACCACTCGGCCATCCTGACCAAAGCTGGTTATCGTGGTCATAATGATTCATATATTGTGCTATATTTGTACAATGGTTTTGCAACATGGCGAAGAATAACGAAACAGGTGTGTGTCAGAAGTGGGATTCGAAACCACGTCCCAAATATGTAGACTGGCGCCTTAGACCACTCGGCCATCCTGACCAACGTTGATTATGATGAACATAAAGAGTCATATATAGTGCTACATTTTGTTACATGCTTTGACATGCCACGGTGTGTACGCCGTGAATGCCCTTATGGCTGCACTGATTGGTTACTTCCCCAGCCTGCCGATTGACTGATATATGCACGTTAGGTCGTTAGGATAAGGCGTTGAGACGGGTGTTAAGGCGTTGAGATGGGCGTTAATGCATACGGATAGGGCGTTAAACCATAACAACGGGCGCTGACGAGCGTCACTGCATTTTGATGAATTAGTGACAATTCCATAAAATATCCAGAAAATCAGAGCTTCTGAGCTATTTCACCAGGGCGTTGAAGCGTTAAGCTTGGCATTGGCGGTCGTTGCTCCAAGATGACCCCTCACATGACGCATTCGGTCCACAGATGGCCCATCTCTACCCCAAACACTTTCCTTCACACCCCCATTAGACCCACTTTGGGTACTACACCTACTAATGACGTCAACAATGACATCACAGATGACATGGACATCCCTCAAGTCGTAGTCTACACCACGAGAGCTTCACTTTGTCATCTCGCACGATACATTCGAACCATGGAGGGTCCATCTCTATCTAAAACACCTTCCTTCGCACAACCCAAAATGCCCACTTTGGGTACTACTCCTACTGCTGACGTCAGCAATGACGTCACATATGACATGGACATCCCTCAAGTCGTGGTTTACATCACCAGAGCTTCACTTTGACACCTCACACTACGCATTCGGACCACGGATGGTCCCTCCTCTTTTTCACCATATAGTCTGAAAAATGATATATTTTGAACTCATAATTACATCAGCTGATTACACAGCTTGTTACAGTTAGAACAATCGTGGTGGTTTATTTCAAGAACCTTACTTTGACGATATTCTGTATTTTAGCCTACATTTAAAGTATAAACGTCAAAAAGACGTCACTGTGACGTCACACTTGTGATTTTTTTTTGCAGCCACAGATTTTTCAAGAGAGTGCCCCTAGGGGATCCTCTGGTGAAAAAATCATGCTTTTGTCACTTAGGTAAATATAATTTCACTAAGCCATATATCTAAGTTAGATGATAATGGTCCACAAGGGGGGTTCTAAGAAATTACCCCCCCCCCCCAAGTCCCAACAATTGGCTCGTTTTTCTGCCAAACAGCGCAGAAAAGTGTCTGCAATGAAGTCGGCTGAAAATGAAGTTCGTATATGGCGTCACTGTGGTGTCATCAGAATAGCCATTTTCTAGTATACAAATAGGGCTCGAGTCCGATATCTGGTTGAACGCTTGACCACTCCAGCCCCAGAGTAAATGGGATGGAGTAGAACCAACACCACAATTATATCAATATATCATGCAACCGTATTTGTTTATTGCAGAAAATGGAATCTTTTTTGAAAATGAACAACCTGATCGCCCTGCTGGTGGCATGTGCCTTTCTTCCAAAAACACTGGCTTACTCAACCGGAGCTCCGATCTCTGCATGCACCACGATGACACCGGGGCATATCGGCACAAGTGCCCAGACCTCACCTCCTCCATTCGTAGTCAATCCTCTGGCAGATACGTACACCCCAAACCAGAGGGTGACAGGTAAGTTTCCTCAGGTCATAGTTCCAGCGTGACGGTTCTGTTGCTCACTCAGGGACATAAGGAAACCCGTATCACTGCAGGCATCGCAAATCTTCATATCTAGATGATGTTTGACCCAAACGTCATTTAGGCATTCAGTTCCAGTAATGTTTAGGTTTTGTTACCCGTCGTTTTTTCTGCGTTGTTTTGCTAAATAGGAAGCGAAGAAAGATTACCCTATCGAACTAAAAAAAAAAACGGAAAGTACCATTTCTGTCTTTTGATTGGCTAAAGGGAATGAAATTGACAACCAGACAATGGTAATCCAACACTGTCAGAAGTTTTGGGTATAGAAAATAACTGGGTCAAAATGAAAAGATGGAATTTGACCCAAACGTCTAAAACCAAAAATATCTGGTCAGTTTAACCAAATCTTTCCGACAGTGAATGGTGATTGGATAGTTACGATAATTTGCGCAGCCTAAAATGTTAGTTGAACTCTTTGTTTTTCAGTAATATTGACGGCGCCTTGTGCCCTATCTGATATGTTTGGTGGGTTTCTGTTGGAAGGACGGCGAGCGGATGTGGGACAAAATAGGGAGGTTCCTATTGGCAAATTCAACACTCCAGTCAAGTCCAAATCTGTAGTTGGCTGTGGTACGGCGGGTCAAGTGAGTTGGTATTGTATTAATAATTATGAAATAACGTAATATTTATACATTTCAAATGTACCCTACCTCGAAATGTAGAATTACAGCTAGTTTCAAGTAATACGAAGTTAAGATAGTCTTGAAAGTTGAAATATCACCAAAAAGGCTAACAATGAAGATATGAAACAATATACACGTATTGTCGAAGGCCTTCTGAGTATATAGTCTGGCTAATTAGAGCATTTCCACAAAGTGGATGCTCTTATGTTTTCATGAGAAACGGATCCGCCGCCGCGACTTTAAACGTGAATATCTCTGAAACCGTTAAATATTTTTGGGCCAGACTTGGTGTACTATCTCTTTAGGCCTGGGAAATTTGTCTGGTTGCGTTTCGATACCCGCTGTTCACCACTAGGTGACATTGTAGTCAGAGCATAGGTAAACCTTCCTCTGACGATTTCGTCTGAACGGCTTGTCTGATTTCTTTGAAATTTTATTACAATGGTCTTGAAGGATAGTCAATGTGCTGAAAAGGTTTTGGTGTAGCTGGCATAATTATAAAGGCAAGTTTTTTGCGTCTCAAAAAAAAAAAGTTTTTCGTCAAATGAAAATTCACAAATTCGCTTGGAGAAATATTTAAAAACTGTTCTATTCTAGGTTGCCAAGCATAAATATAGGATTGCCGACATGACAATTCCCTTTCTGTGCGAATCAAATTGCCATTTAAATGAAAAATCTCATTTATCTGACTTAACGTCAAAACCTCAATAACCATTATCACGATTAAAGTTTTTTCCATTAAACTTTTATGTGCCATCTCCCTAGGGCTTTAGATTTTACCCGCTTGTTTTTCGTGGCATTTGGTAACCACTAGATGGCACTATAGACATGAATGCAGGTAAACATGTGTAACATCATATCTTCTGAACAACGTGTTTGATTTCCGTAAAATTTGGGTATAATGATCTTGCAAGATAGGCAAAGAACTGACAAGATTTTGGTGGTGTTGGCGAATCATGGAGACGCATTTTTGCATCTCAAAATAAGTATTCACAAAAATGAAAATTTGATTCTTAATCAGGGAAAAGTAATTCTATTTTGCTGAACATCAATATAACATTCCCAGTGTTATAATTCACATCCCATGTAGGGCCAAATAACCATTTTTTTAAATATATGAAATTCTCATGACTGAAGTCCAATATCTATAGATTCCCCAGGCCACATTTGAGGAGTTTGCTTCGTCATGTAGGTTCGTGATATTGTTCATCATTGGGTGGAACTATAGACGGTAAACTTATTGGTGTTTCAACTGTTCATGAAGTTTATTATTGTCAGACAGACAAAGGATTTCAAAGGACTGAAAGTTTTTTTTTTGATTGATTGAAATTGAAGGCCCATCTCTCATACGGATTTTGCAACCCATCAACACAATGCTTGATTTATATCTCATTATACATTCTTTTTTACAATTACTAATTTTATTAACATTATGTTTTAAAAATGGATTGCAAGAACATTGGTGCTGTTAGTGCTGGCATAATCATGTGGCACAGGGTAAAGTCAGCTAAATATATCTATATCAAGGCTACATCAATCCCTGCTTACATACATAACTAAAATGCAGTCAGAGAAAATATGCTGCCATGAGTGTCTGGTCAGTATGGAGAAAGGATTCAAGTGAGCTTGAAGTCTGACCATTTTTGTCAAATAGACATACTGTAACACTAGGACTGTATGTTGACCATTCAGGTAATAAGACCTGTAATTGTTTACTTATTGCATAATGCACTTTACATAAGTGGGCTAGTAGACTTTGTGTCAACAAAGTAAACACTTCATTTCCAAAATCAGTGCTATTTCTCTCTCCATTACTGACATAGCCCTGGGCTTCCAGATTTCTGGGGATGCATTCTGGGCAATTTTCAATGAATAAAATCACAAATTACCACTCAGTTAATTCACAATTTTTTGTTTTATGTGGAAATCCCCAGAATTTATTTGAAACTGAAGATTTGAAATTGCACATACCATTGCATTTTGACAGCATAGTTATAAATGTTGATAATTATTTTTTTAACTGAAAAAGTAGAAAGATTTTTGAAGTGGAACTTCTACATACCTGCTATATGGCACATCCCACCTGGGAAATTTTTATAAGTATATCTAATTAAAGTAATCCATTGGAACCACTGATGATTTTCCAATAATAGAGAAGAAAATCAACTCCAAGTAGAGATGACAAATTTCATTCTGTATAGTTCGCTATTAATTATAGCATCTTCAGCAGTGAACAAAGTTACAAACAGTTCCATACGCACAGTACATGTATATATACAAGGCATAATGTGATCTTGGCCAATACACATTTATGAATAGGTAAGCCAGTAGGACGGATATTAAAATGCTGTCATTTTCAGAAATTGTTAAGCGATAACCTGACAGCGATCTACAAATGGTGTGATGCAGGTGATACAATACACACTCTAATTGATGAAAACAATACATAATCTGGTTATCTGGCAAGAACTAAGTAAACTGTGCACAAATGAATAAAGTATGGTGATAAAGTGGGTATGTGCCTACATTGAATACTTCTACATGACAGGAAGTTTGGATAAGACTTGTCATTTTAAGTTAATATAGATATAATTGTTTTGGCAATCCGCATCAGAATTGATGGAAACCTTCAAATGTTGTAACTCGCATGTTTCATAATTGTATATTCTCATGCGAGTTACAACATTTGTGGAGTGTGTATTGTAACACCTGAATCACACCATTAAAGTTCAATAATGTTCACTCTCAGACTCTCTCTAGTAACTAATAAGGGCTGTCAATATGTACATGCATATTAACAAGAGATGGTTCAAATTATAGTTTATTTTCCTCTGAAATTGGATAGATAAAATGCATAAGAATCTTAACAAATGAATGATCCTTACTGTATGGTGTTAAATTAACTATTTTCGTCTGAATTTGCACAGGTTGAAAACAATAGCTGTCCAATTATAAAAATAGTAGGTGATGTTCAATTTGACCTGCCATTTTTCTCTGAAGAGAAAAAAACAGCAGGTCATCAAAAGTTGTCTATTTCGGACCCTGGATGGATCAGAAGCCTAATTAATGAAATTGACTGACCTTCATCTGTTTTATCAAGGTCAAATTTAGCACAAGCAATAAATTTTAAAGGAGTGAAGATGAGCTCTCCAAATTCAGCATACTTGTGCAATTGGTGACTGACTAGAAGCCTATCCCATTTGACTGAACCTATTTTCTCTAGGTTATATACTTTATATTATGATATAACATGAAATATAGCTAGGCATTCTAAATTGATACCACATATATGCATCTGATGATGGACCTGAACTCTTTGAATATGACTGATGTTGACCTGTTTTCTCAAGGTCAAAAACTGTATGTTAAGTCACATGTTAACTGGCAACCTACACTCCAAATCTAACATTGTCATCATTTTGTTGTGGCTGTGGTTGTCTGTCAGAACAATTTAACGAATTTTGCACTTGTTCCAACAGCTTCATGCTTCAACTTAAACCATACTGTATTGGCTGAGTAAATGTTGAAACACCCTCCATTTCCTAGCTCTGACATACTGCATCACTGTCGAAATATGGGTACCGTGACAGAGTGATAGATCACACAGCCAGTGAAGGTTCCTGATTTACATTGAATGTCCTTATTGCCTAAGTAATATTAGCGGCATTTTACAACAACAACAATTCAGTGACTTACAGTGAAAAATTATAGTGAAAGGTATTTATTTTTTGTTGTTTGGCATTTTTATTTGCTGGCATTGTTTCAGATAGAGTACAACAGCCTAATTCATACAATCAGAAATAAAAAGAGGGTTAAAGTCTTTATGTTCAAACTTTCATAGAAAATATAAAAGTGGCAATTTGAAATTTTATTTTTATTCGATTTTTTAATGTCGGTGGGTCCATGAAATGCAAAATAAAGTTGGTGTTGCCTCACACTGGGTTTCGCCCATTGATGAAGAAATCCCTTCTCCGAGGCACTTCTACCAGGGATGATGTGTCTATGAAAGCTCATGTTGAAATAAATTAGTTAGTCTCAAAGGTGCTACCTTTTGTTTATTTGTCTACTACAAAGACTAACACGGCTACCCCAAATCATTCAGGGATGATTCGTGATTGCTCATCCTCCATGGTGTGTGCCCCACCCTCTGTTTCATCCAAAAAAAAATTTGCCGGGTTGTGCCCAAATTGGGGAGATCTAAAGCCCTGTGAGTACCAAATTATGGGTTACAAAATTATCTGGGGAAATGCTCTTTGCCCGTGTTTCACACGAGCTTTCATTGTTTCCAAGAACAATATTTATATCATATGTAGTTTGTTTACTTTGTAAATTTTTGATGCAGCACATCTCTCAGTTTTTGAAATAGAACGCTTCGAGTAGCTTTTTGTATAACAAATATGAGGTCTTTATATTGTCAGGTTAGCAGCTAGGCATATTCTAAATTTTGCAGTGAAAACTTGCCATAAAAAGAGCACATTTGAATAGTATGAAACGTTCCAGTGTTAAAAATACTTCCCTAGATTGAATAATTCAAATATAACTACTAACTGGACATTATGAACGCTTTCCAGTCGTTATTCAATAAGCAATTTCGAAGATTTCAATATCAAAATTGATTTCCAGCGAGCCAAAACGTTAGCAGTCATGTATACAGTTAGGATTTTCTCAAATAATACACACGTTAAGTTTCAAATCTCCATATGCAAGTAGATTTTGAGATAGATGTCCTGTAACTTTTTCAAAACTGATGACAAACATGTTAAAACAAAAACAAAAAAACTCAGTTCCAGTGGTGTTGCGCTTGGTCGTGTCCTATCACACAGCCAGTAAAAAAGGTGGTAACTATCACCCAGAAATGGTGATGAGTTGGAGCCGTCACCCTATTTTACGATCGCCTTTAAAAATGATGGCGTCACATCTGAAGAGTGATGAGCAATGATTTTAAAGTTAGGACATCACATTTTAAAGGTGATGAGTCAAATCATCGATCTTAAAAGGTGATGGCCGTCACCATTTAAAGGTGATGTTTCTAACTCATCTTTTAAGGGTGATTGTCAGATCTGATCACTATTAAAGGGTGGGTGATGGGGCATCACCTTAGTTTCTGGTTGTGCATACTGTCAGAAGAATTGGATCAATTTGACCCAATATTCCTTGGTGCAAATGTGACGGAATCTACATTCTTGGGCTAATACTGGCGTACCCATACAACCACAGGGCGTCAAAACAAGGGTTTGGGGAGAGTGGTTGTTTTTAAAGCGAAGTGTCGAAATGCGGTGTCCCTATACATAACTCCATGCTATATATATATATATATACAACCTCTATGCTGGAGTAGAGTAAAAGTTGTGAGAGTGGCGGGTTTTGTCTATCAAATCAACCCATCACATTTTTGCGCTAAAATTAGAACGTTTGCTAAATTCATTGTATCTGCTTTTCATGCAGAGTTGTCGATTTTTTCAGTAAAGAAATATTTCATACATAACCATAAGTACAGATGTCGGCTGCCGTGACATTATATGTATGGCCGGTAGAAAAAACCATTAGGCTTTTCACGATTTTGAAAAGTGAAAACCATATAGGGTGAAATGCTCCAAAATTCAAATCGAAATGGAATTACTTTAAGCCATATTCTCAATATTCAGATATGTGAATCGCTTTGGTATTTTCTACAATTTCATATATCACCAGATCGTGTATGTTGCACGGTTTTGTTTTATAATACTAAATGCATGAAATGAGAGTTCAATCTTGCGCGACCTTGATAACTTGCACTGCGCACATTGCTCGACAGATAATTGCTGTTAAAATCTGTAAATTATGTAAACTATATGTAAAACATCGTTAAATGTCCTTACATTTACATAGTGCTTGTTAGGACTCCCGTGTGAACAACCAGAGCGATGAGTAAATAATGCACATAATTTGTACATAAAATATGTAATGAATTGTTGATAACATTGTAAGATATTATATATTACTGATTCAAGAAACATAATATAGCTAGTCACGTAGAATGTGTAATGCGCTTGTAGTTGTGTTACACAGATGTTCCCACTTATAGATTTACTGTACATATTGTTGTCCTACCGTGTGTGTACATGTGTGGGAAATTTCGTGGGAGAATACACGTCATTTCGTCCTCAACCCAAATCGTCCCGATCTAGATGCAAACGCGAGCTCTTGAACCTTAGGTCAAATCGTCCTCAACGTCAAGTCAAATGGTCCCCAAATGGAAATTAATGTTACGGAGCTACATGTATCTGATCAAATATTGCTATGTTTAGAAAATGAAACGGAGACAAAAGGACATGGGGACATTGTTCATCATGGTAATGTTTTCTCATTAAATATCTTCGATTAATTAATCTGACATATATATACAGCTTACCAATGTTTACAATCAGGCCAGACTTCCGGAGTTGTGCACATTTCTGTGGGCAGAACAATGCAACATTCAAGGGAGACAACTCGAATAACAATCGAAATTATAGGCAATGACCCAAAACGGTCCACATTTCTTGTCGTCGTTTAGCGTCATATCTTGAAGGAAAGTTATGGATGCGATACAATTGTCACATAACTTACATTCTTGTATTGTTTATGAAAAATATTCTTATGCCAAATTCTTAGTAAATTAACATTTTAGTCTAAAATCCTAGGCCTACAGTATGGCGTATTCACGTAAAATTGAGATAATTTAATTTTCATATTTCAGTTCGTATTGGAACTAATTTTGAATTTGAACTTGATTATTCTAAAATTATATTCTTTATGGCTAGACCAATGTAACGGTATATTTACAACGGAACTGGCAGTAATAGTAAATAGCTATTGTTTTTGGTTTGTATAGACAATTCGGTTTCCCACCCTCAAAGACTGTTAAGTTTGTGAAGCCAACAATGTATTTCTTCATCGGGGACGATTGTGCTCGATGTTGGAGACGCATTGACTCCAGTTGGTGTCGATTTGGCTGGGAACGATCTGGTGTGTGGACGCAATGACATGTGCCATTGTGGAATAGAGGGAGCGGATGTCATTAATCTTCCATGGCTGATCTTTTTATTTCACGGTCTCGTCGAATATTGCCCAGATTCATTCTTGGTTAATTTGTATATTTGACATATATTCTCTACTCTTCCCTCAAAACGTTGCATAAAAAAGTATTTCC
>JAVTVY010000714.1:0-32284 GCA_036873755.1 Hanleya hanleyi
TTATAAAAAAGCTCATTCATAGTATAAGAAATAATTGTTTTGTTATTGATGTAGACATGGCTATGAATTGTTCAGATGTTACAAATTCATCCCTAGCGGGAAGGAAAATGTAACTTACGTGGCATGGAATAGCCCTTTACCCTCACGATAGGATATGTGTTTTCTTGAGGCACACCTAATTTAGGTCTGTAGTGTTGCTCAGTAAATCACCGCCTCATTTCACCTTGAGGTATTATGAGTTTACGTATGATATATCGATTAGTGGACCGTAACAAATGTTTTGTCGAGCGTCCGTTTGATGAAGGCCACGTGTTGGAAAAAGCTTCGAGTTTCGTTAGCTAATTTTTTCTTTTTGGAAGTCTATTTGGGGTTATTATTCTTACGTATACATTGCAGGCATAATTCTCTGCGATTCCTATATTAAACCAATGCCATGTGCACCCTGGAAATACAGTGCTAATTCTTTGAAGAATTATTTGTAGTGTAATATCTTACAGGGTGTATTATGTTTGAATGTAGTAATATTTGTCTTATCTCTCTTTTTCAGTTGTCTATTAATTCGGAAGAAGTAAACTTGCATCAGTGTATTTTCATGACAATTTTCCAGGTGATTGCACAGCACCGAATAAGACAAAATTGGCCGAGGGGCACAGGCGGATGTCTCAGGAAAAACGTCCGGTGGACGACTTTGAAACGCTCAACAAAAACTCGAGCTGAGATCGGAACAACTGTTCGTGAGCACGAACTAATATATTAGGAAGGCTTGGGTGAATTTTTGGTGGCAAAATTTCTTTATTAATAGTTATTCGGCCGTTTTGCTGGAATCTTGTTTCGTTCCTTGTCAAAATCTCTTACTATCATAGGCCTGCAGCATTGTCACATCATGTTTCCTATTATTTACCGTAGCGGAAGTAACTTCGTCTCAGCAGTATATTTGGACGGGGCCCCACAACCACCTCACTGGGACATGATTAATACCTCCAGCCAGCAGTAAAATTTTCGGACAGCATTCCCGCTCGATCACACCGTCTGTAGTCACATTATGTATAGTAAAAGCGATGTTTGTCGAACATTCCGATTACATTTCAATTCTGCACAATATTTCTGTTGACCTAGCGTTAAGAAGAATGATAGAGATTATTTTCCGCATTTATAGAGCAGAGGATATGAAAAGTAGGTTCGCTCATTTGCGAAAATGTGATGGTGGATCGGATTCAAACTGAACCGTGTGGACTTTTCCCGTATACGTCTTAGCAGAAGTCCATCAAACTAGTTTGCTTGACTTCTGGTCATAGCCAAGTCGTAAAGGTCATCTTCCGCCGGGTCATAGTTGTGTGAGCCTGTGAAAAGGAGCAGGAGCTGTTGGGAGTCGTTTACGCTCAGTAGTGTATAAAGGGTAAATGGGCAACACTTTCACCCGGATGTAGAGGTCATTTGTGGCGGTCACGTGGCGGGAGGAGAGGTCACGGGGAGTATAGTTCCGGCAGAAGGACCAAAAGCTACCTCCAGCACAGGAGAGTTCCAATTGTTGGAGGGGATGTATTCAGGATGTATTCATCCGCGGTGATGCGGTATGGCCGCGGTTTTGGCGGTGATTCGGTCTCGGGAAAAAGCTTCCGCGGAGAAAAAGTAGTCCCTAGATAAAATGGTCGGATGGGGTCGAGTGAGGTATCAAAGTGAAGCTTATGTGAAGGGGCATCTAATGGGCTGGGTGTGGGGTTGACATATCGGCCTTTGCGCATGCGCGGTGGCCGAAGGGTATGAAAATAGCCGTTTCGGGATGTAGGGGGGTCCCTAATGGTCCAATGGGGTCGAGTGAGGTATCAAGGTGAAGCCTTCGTGAAGGGGCATCTGATAGGCTGGGTGTGGGGTTGAATTAGGGTCATTCCGCGCATGCGCGGTGGCCCAAGGGTATGGAAATAGACGTTTTGGAGCTAGGGGAGTCCCTAATGGACCAATGGGGTCGAGTGAGGTATCGATGTGAAGCTTATGTGAAGGGGCATCTGATGGGCTTGGTGTGGGGTTGAACTATCGGCATTCTGCGCATGCGCGGTGGCCCAAGGGTATGAAAATAGACGTGTTGGGAGCTAGGGGAGCCCCTCATGGGCCGATGGAATTGTATGAGGTATCCATGTGAAGCCTAGGTGAAGGGGCATCTGATGGGTTGGGTGTGCGGTAGGAATATCATTCTGCGCATGCGCAGACGCAATGCGGAGCTCTCGTCCAATCAGAAGCGAGTATTTCAAATCCGTCCCAGAGCTCTCGTCCAATCAGAATCGAGTATTTTGACCCGGTGCATTATGGGACATATCCAAGATGGCGGCACGTATGTTCAAGATGGCGGCACATCCGATGTCGAAAACTGGTCATTTTGTCGGGATGTGGTCACCTAGTGTCGAAAACTGGACCCTGTATGGGTCCCGCTCTACGTGTTGGGGTCTAGGGGAGCCACGAGTGGTCCATTGGGGTCGAGTGAGGTATCAAAATGAAGCATTCGTGAAGGGGCATCTGATGGGCTGGATGTGGGGTTGAACTATCGGCATTCTGCGCATGCGCGGTGGCCCAAGGGTATGAAAATAGCCGTGTTGGGGTGTAGGGGGGCTCCTCATGGGCCGATGGGATCGAGTGAGGTATCCATGTGAAGCCTAGGTGAGGGAGTTACACTAGGGTGTCGTATCCATTCTGCTGCGCAGGTCACGTGGGGGTTTGTGACGTCACTTCCGGGTTTTTCACTAAAACTACCTCCAAACCCAGAAGAGTTCCAACGTTCAACCCTCCGGGTTTTGTTTTTCCCGCCCCCGCCCCGGCGCCCCGCAGCGCGCGCGCGCGTCATCACCGGCAGTGCGTGCGCGGGTCAAAAGGTCACATCCAGGTCAAAAGGTCTCCCTTTCGGCAAGGTTCGGAGAATACATAGAACTTATAGTCATCAACTTCATCTATAGGTGTTGGACGAGTCTTCTCTCACCGTATACACGTACCTCAATGAAATGCCCGCTCCAAACCTAGACCAAAAACACGTACTTGGTCTGTGGGCTGATTTCATTGGCTCTCTATTTTTACTATAGTGCTCTTGCATTCTAACCTTGATGGGTTACATTTTGGCCCCATCCTACACCACTGATTTCAGTTTGACGGAATCTCCACATTGGGCATTGATGCATTATTTATTCTGTACTATACAATCGGATAGCCGTTGTCGTGAATAACAACAAGTTCAGCAATGGTTATATATTTTATTATCCCCAATGTTACATCATACCCAGGCTGGGGGAGCCGCCCTGGGTATGTTTAGTATGTTCACAGCAAAACAAATTGAAATGTCAAACACCATGTTTTATTATTTAACGCACCGTCAGATTAGGTACAAGTGTTTACTGAGCTCAAGTCAACGATCAGCATGTAGACATAGAGAGTATGTGCGGCATGTTATGGTATTAATCAGTGCGCAGGTGACGCATTCAACCGGTGGTGGTGGTCGGTCAGCTTGGTCAGGAAAAACGTGATATTGGTTACCCTCTCTACCACCCATTGTATGTTGGGGCGTTGACGATGTGCCCATCTCAAGGCATCCACGGTGACCAGTATCTCCAGCATCGTCTCTAGTGACCCCCGGTTGATGATGGTGAACGGCTGGTCAGACACATAGATATTATTGCCGGGATAAGAATACCGTAACTGGCCCGTCTTTTTGTGCCGTAAGATGTACCCGAAAGCGACATTCAATTTGAAGGCCGTAGTTTGATCTTTGAAGATGGCTTCCACGTAGCTGCGTAGACGGGTGCGGTTGGTCAGTGGAAAATTGTAAATATCTTGAATAGGGCCATGAGGGTGGAAACAGTGCCGTGTCATGGACCAATGGCGCCGATCGATGTCACTCACTGGATGGTTGTCCTGTAAGAGATCGCCCAGAAAATGTTCGATGTTGTCAGGCGTATGACTCGAAACCGTAACGCTGGGGTCCGGCTGGATATCCAGGTTCTTCTGAACTGTGGGTATAGGCGGGCTCTCCTTCATCGCATCACCAGTGGCGTTCGTCTCCCCGGGCTTAACTTCACTGGGTCTGACCTTCCGCGGCTCCTCTTCAGTAGGAAGTTGTCGCTCAAACCGTAGAGACGGACCATGAACCAAACGCTGATGCCGTCTTAACTGATTGCGGCGTTTGAAACGTTGACCACAATCCTCGCATGGACGCTTGCGTGGCCCATGAATTGAACGTTCGTGGCGCAGTAACTGAGCCTCCCGATTAAATGACCCTGCGCAGGTTATACAAGTATACCGTGCATCGTTGTGGGTGGAGGCCTCGTGGCGTCGTAAATTATCTAGACGAGTAAACTGCCTCTGACAAGTTGTGCAAGTGAACATCTTGGTGGAATCGCCCAGAAAATGTTCGATGTTGTCAGGCGTATGACTCTGTACCGGGGCATGAATCAAACGTTGGTGTCGCAGCAACTGACTGCGTCGTTTGAAGCGTTGACCACAATCCTCGCATGGACGCTTGGGCGGCCCATGAATTGAACGTTCGTGGCGCAGTAAAGCATCTTCCCGATTAAATGATCGTGCGCACGTTATACAAGTATATAGTGTACCGTTGTGGGTGGAGGCCTCGTGGCGTCGTAAATCTTCTGGGCGAGTAAACTGCTTCTGGCAAGTTGTGCAAGTGAACATCTTGGTGGTTGACAGAGTGTCTGATGAAACAGCCAGGCCGCTTCCCTTTTATAGCACGCTAGCTGGTAATCTATTTTTAGCACACTCTACCCCAAGTCGAGGATCGACACTGGTGTACTGGTGTACGACTGAGCCGCATTGCGCGCGCGCGCATGAAGACCCTCATACATACCTCAATGCAGGCGCAGACGCGAAGTGCCCGGATGTAAAAATGATGTCACTTCCGGTTTGGGTGAATAGAGCGTGACCTTTGGACATGTCCAGACTTGTCTGACCGCCATTGTTGGAAAATGGCGGCTAATGGCGGAAGGTGGCCGCCATTGTGGGAAAATGGCGGCTAATGGCGACTAATGGCGACTAATGGCGGAAGGTGACCGCCATTGTGGAAAAACCCCACAGACAGGTCAGTACATGCATTTCTATGATGTTCACGCATAATAAAAGGATTGATCTGTAATCTATGTTGTTGTTGTTGTTGTTGTTGCTCTCTTTTTTGGACTAACCCATCAGAACAGTACGTATCACGGACTACACACGACGTCTAGGCGCGCATGTGTGACCTGGTCTATAAAACACGTCTCTCTGGATCACACACCTTCATTTCTACGATTGCAGAGCCATGGCGGAGATCAAGCCCCATGCGACTCGCATTTTACAGCATGCCACCGTGGTGAATTCATTCACGGGTTACCGAGCAGTGGTCCGGTCCATGTTTGCAGATGGCGACGACAACGAGGGGCGACGCCAGATCGTGAACGAGTTCACAGAAGCGGTCCTCCACAGAGTGCACTCGATGGAGAGGCGTGCCATCACTCACCACTACTGGACTATGACAGCCATCCTTGATGCTCGCGCTATGGACCAGGAGCGCTCACGCCGGAACCAGCGCCGGCTGGTTGGCTTCACACTAGTCTGTGCCCTATTGACCCTGGCGGTATGGCATTGACACTATAAATACGAGGGTCAGACAGAGTGTGTGTCATTCACCGTTCGACATTGGACCAAGCATGTCACCCGTCCTACGAGGCATCCTGCCCCTTACACCCCGGGTGGGGTTACACGTCTATGAAGATAAAGTCACCCTGGTGGAAGACCGTGGAGTTTGCTGGTCGCCCGCTGAGACCGTATCGAATACGGTGACGCTACACCGTGACGACTGGACCAAATTTAAACGGGTGTTGAGCGGCGAGCTCGATGGACACGTCATCAACATAGACAATGCCATCTACGTATACCGTGGACCTTTCTTCCCACGCTTGGGCCGCTACCAAGATGCTACGCGAAGCTTCACCCTAGACCCCGATGTGTGGACAGCCTTCGAGAAAGTGGTGTCTATCGTGGACCAGCTGTTTGCACCGGACGAGCGATCATCAGACGAGTTGGAGTGGGCTCGTGCCCTGAGAGAATCGGCGGCAGAACCCAATGAACAACTACATGAACCCGAAGACGATGCCATTGATTACCCGGCTACACTCAACCAGCCCAGTGATATGACCACCTGATCCTTTTGATCTCACGGGGTTGTCCCTATAAATACGAGAAACAGTCAACTCTGGTACCATTCACGTACTGACCATGGCGGAGCATATGATACTGGCGTATCTCAGCTTGATCCCCGAGGTTTTCCTGCACGTGTATGCGGATACGGTCGATATCATGGAGGAGGTGGGAGACACGGACCCTACACAACCGTGCCCGGCTCACATTCGTCTGTCCCGAGAGGGCTGGACCAAATTCAAACGGGTGTTGTCTGGTGAACTGGACGGCGATCTCATCCACTTGTGTCACGATGTGTACATCCGACGCGGCCCTTTCTTTGCTCAATTGGCTCGGCTAGATGGGGGTACAGTGCATTTTACCCTTCACCCTGATCTATGGTCTGCATTGGAAGATGCCGTGGTAGATGTGGATGAAGTGCTTATCAAGCGGTCATCAGACGAGTTGGACTGGTCATTTACCATGGACACTGTGAAAGCCAATGAAGAAAATCAGAAAGAAACTCCGGCCCAAGATATACCCGTTATAAATAAACGATAGAGCCAGGGTGCATCATCATTTTGTCACCATGAAGCGCTGGGAGAAGGTGTTGGATAACTTATACTACAGTCCCGACAGTCCGGCGGCCTATCGTGCATTGTCGGCTCTCTATCGAGCGGCCAAACCCCAGGGGATACAACGTGCCCAAGTCCGAGATTGGTTAAGAAGACAAGACACCTATATCTTACATCGATCTGTCCGTCGCCATTTTCTACGGAACCGGGTCATCGTGGGAGGAATAGATGCCCAGTGGCAAGCGGATTTGGTCGATATGAGCGCCTTTGCCAAACACAACGATGAGAATCGGTATATCTTCACGTGCATCGATATCCTATCCAAGTATGCGTGGGTGGTACCCATCCGGACGAAAACGGGGGCAAATCTCATAGCGGCGTTCAAAGACATCTTCAAGACCGGGCGCAAACCTTTATATTTGCAAACCGACGAAGGCACGGAATTCCTCAACAGACCGTTCCAAGCCTTTCTCAAGAAACAGAAGGTGTTTTTCTTCCATACGTACAACGAGACCAAGGCTTCCGTGGTGGAAAGGTTCAACAGGACATTCAAAGGCCGCATGTATAAATATTTCACCTATAAGAATACAAGGCGGTACATCGATGTTCTCCCGAAACTGGTGAGGGGTTACAATCGAGCCTATCATCGGAGTATAGAGAGAGCCCCCATTACCGTGACCCAACGCAATGAAGCCCAAGTCCGGCGTGTCTTAGATGTTTTAGATGACGACTCTATAACGAAGATTATGGATTAAGAATACTGATCAGCGATACGGATTTGATATTTTGGAACATCATGATGTCTTGCCGGCATCATTGAAAATTGTTGACCGCTTCTCTCTTGCAGGAAACAAGCCTATGTTTATGTATACTTTTGTCTTTTTGAATTTGGTGCTAATACTGTTATATGGAAATGGAATAGGTCTTTGGATTATGGACGCGGATATTCTCTAATGGACGACGGCTGGATTATGAATGACGGACTAGACGCTTGTAATTGTACCCCAGGCCATCGCAGCGAACGACGAAGGCGGTGTACAAGGTCGGGGACCCTGTACGGATCAGTAAAGTCAAGGGCAAGTTCGAGAAAAGTTACTTGCCCAACTGGAGCGATGAGCACTTCCTGATTAAACGGCGCCTACCCCGACAGCGGCGAGTCTATGAACTGGAAGGTCTTCAAGGGGAAACGTTGCTAGGGACGTTTTACGAGACGGAATTACAGCCTGTCGTAAAAACACAGCAAGACTACTACACGCAGTCGACGTGGCAAACTGTTTCATTTCGTGAAATGGCAAGGTTGGCCCAGTTCCTTCAATTCCTGGGTCGCGGCCAACCAGGTGAAACGACTATAAAGCCAGACACCACTGCTGTCCTCCTTCATTCCACGTCCGACCACAGTGCTATGGACAAACAGCAGCTGCCTCTGAAGACAGCGTCTCCCAAAACGCGCAAAGCACAAGTGGGCTTTGGGGTGCTATTGCTAACCCTGCTGAGTGTGTGGTACGGAGGTGTGTTTTACGACGTAGCCTATGTCAGCACGTTACTTAACCAACTGAGAACACCAGCCACCAGTGAAACCGGTCTACAGAGAGTACCAGTCGTATCGAGCCCAGTCACCACCACCACACCCCCTGTACAAGCCACAACGAGTGTTAAGCTCTACACCTACACCAAGTACGCCCACTACGTCTGAATACCCACCGGATTTCATCCCTCACAGTGAACCGACAACGACTACCCACGTTGTACCCACCCCCATCATCATCCCTCGCAGTGAACAGACAACGACGACCGACGTTGTACCCACCACCACTCCAGTTCACTCGTACGAAATTTACAAGAGCGGGTTACCACGACAACGGATACACCTCGAACCATGGACCCTGGGTGGCAGCATCCCTTCACTTGCGTCATCGCAGGACCGACGGGTTCCGGCAAAACGCACTTCGTCAGGAAGCTCCTTCAACACGCCGACAGCATGATCACCCCACCCATTGCTCGAGTCGTGTGGTGTTACGGAGAATGGCAGGAAGCGTATGCAGCAATGCCCCACATCACGTTCGTGGAAGGCCTACCCAACCTGGCCGATTTGGAACCCGACACCTTGGTGGTTCTGGATGATCTCATGGCGGAGACGGATGCGCGGGTCACCCAACTCTTTACCAAAGGCAGCCATCATCGACGGCTCAGCATCATCTACATTGTGCAGAATCTGTTCAGTAAAAACAAAGAACATCGGAACATCAGCTTAAATGCTCACTACCTGGTGGTCTTCAAAAACCCGAGAGATACCACTCAACTGCTGCACCTGGCGAGACAGATGTATCCCGGCCGCACACCGTTTGCGTTGGAAGCCTTTAAAGATGCCACAACCCCTCAGCACGGGTATATGCTCTTCGACCTCAAGCAAGCCACCCCCGACCACCTTCGACTACGGACCGGCATCTTTCCCGGAGAGGCCCACCACGTGTACTTGCAAAAATAATGTAAACACACCCACAGTGGCCCACCCCAGCTGGAGTCTGTGTGTTTGATGATGGGGAATAATAAAAAGAATGAATACCACAGCAGGGTTATGTTCTCTGAGGTAGATAAAAAGAGCAGCGTTGTGGGTTCTAGCATTAGTTGTACAGGATGTCTGCGCGAGTACGGAAGCACGCTCCCACGCTCCGTGTATTGAAGACGGCCCCACCCGAGTTAGTCCGAACCATTGTACGCGGTGCGGACCCTGACCTTGTACGCTGTCTGTGCGAGATCGGGTACAACCTGTTAAAAGGCAACGTACCACTGACTCCGGCTCAGAAGACCAAGTTGGCCAAGCATAAGACAGGTCTCCGAACCCTAGTCCACAAGCGGGTCCCTCAAACACAAAAGAAAAAGGTGTTACAGAAAGGCGGCTTTCTCGGGGCCATCTTAGCACCGTTGGCCGCTTCCGTGTTGGGTCCAGTATTGGGTGGACTCTTCGGCCGACAATGAACCACACGAAAAAATGGTCCTCGTCGAACCACGGTTCCTGCAAAACCTCCAATCACCCTACCCTGTCCCACCTACGGTGAAGACCATAAACACCCTCGATGGAGAGATGCAACAGATCTTACAGAGACCGGGGTTAAGCGACAGTGAGAAAGTACAACGGTACAATGAGACGCTTCAACGGTACATGACGTTCATGGACCAATACAAAACCCTGTCTACCCCAGCAACAGCACCACCACCACCACCACCACCACCACCACCACGTGACAGACCGCCGACCTCAGCACCGTTCCAACAGCCGGGTGGGGTAGCCCCCACAACCCCACAGTGGGTGGAAGACGAAGTGCTGAAGATTGTACCTGCATCGTTCAAGAAACAAGCTGGCCTGGTATTACAACGGATGAAACAGAATCCTAACATGACTTGGAATGATAAAGGCGAACTCCTGGTACAGAATCAGGTGGTCCCCGGGACCCACATGACGGATTTAGTGAATGATCTGATGCGTCAACGCAGATCGCACACGGATCCTCGAAGATGGGAGGTCTTCGCTCAAGGCTTGAAAGACATGCATGTACCACAGGAATTGGTGGGGAACCCCCACCGCTGGGCCTTTATGCAGCGTGACTCACCGACTCGTGCACCACGACTCTCACCACAACCTTCTTGGGAAGCCGACTGGGAACCGGAGTCACCCCCCAAAACTCCACCACCACCACAACGGGCACCTTCTTTTCAAACCTTTAAAAAACCACCCTCGATCAGGACACCCCACATCTCCAGAGCCGTGACACGTAGCAAGTCAACGCGACGAACACGACGCCGGACACAACCGCCCAAGGCCTGGAACACCTATTAAAACCAACAGCAGCAGCAGGACAGCTCAGTCGCCATGTTTTACCTCACCCTACCCAGTAACAGTTCGCTGGATGTGTTTCCTGACAACACCGTGGCCAAGTACGTCACCCAGTTACCGCAACCGTTGCATTTACCTGGACGCTGGGAATGTGGCCTCGTGGATATCCAATACCCTTACTCATGGTACAACGTGCGAGCCAATGAAGTGTGGTACGAGGTGACCTACGAAGGCAAAAACACGCGACTCACCCTGCCCGAAGGCCAATACGATACCCCCAAAGAGTTCATGGGTGGGCTGTCAAGACTGTTGCATTATAAGGCTCTACGGGGGGTGACGAATACTTCAAGACCCATCAAAGCCTATCCCTTCAAGAATCACGTGGACTTCGATTACAACGCACACAACGACAAGGCACAGCTTATCGTCTCCGGCAAGGCGAGTGTCGTACTGAGTCCTATCCTACAGCAAATGCTGGGTTTCCATCTAAAGACGTTCGCTGGTCCCACCGAACACCATGGCGAGATGCCGATGGATATGAAGTCGGGTATGTACGGACTCTACGTCTACTCGGACGTGGTGGACAACCACATCGTGGGCGATATCAACACACCTCTGTTACGGGTGGTCCCCATTAAAAAGACGTATGGAGGTCAAGTCACCCACAGTTTCACCCACATGCTCTACTTGCCCGTGCGACAAACTGACATCAACACGATCACGGTGGATATAAGAGATGACACGGGACGACCGGTGGCATTCGAACGAGGAAAAGTGGTGCTGACACTTCATTTTCGACAAGCACGTGCTCCCCACTTTGCATAATGAAAGTACCTTACGAGTGCGATGCACGCAGCTATGCCGACTATTATGCCCAACAGGCCGGGGGTGGCTTTCCGGTCTTTAGCGGTGCACGCATGCAACGAGGACATGGACTGGGGAACATACTCGGCAGCATCGTCAAAACGTTCCTGCCCTTGGTGACGCGTGGGGTGAAAGCAATCGGTAAACAAGCGGTACGCAGTGGACTGGAATGGCCGGTGATGTCTTGGTGGGTACGGCACCCAAAGAATCCTTGAAACGGCGGGCCAAAGAAGCGGGAGGCGTCTTGGTGGCCAAAGCACAACGCACCGTAGGGAATAAAAGAGCTGCCCCACCGAGACCACGCACCAGTCGACGACCGACCCAGCGACGACGCACATCGAAGAAGACAAAGGATATCTTTTCTTAAACATGTCCTTGATCCACGCCGAGTCCTGCCCCTCCACCAACAGTGAATTTGATTTGTGGACCGTGCCGCCCACACAGACCAGTGTCGAACAAGGATTATGGGTGGAGCATCTCCCGCTCTCCAGCATCAACGAAACCGGGCCCATCGAGTTCACCATCAGTAATGCGGATACGGCCTATGTGGATTTAGCCCATACATACTTGTATGTGAAAGCCAAGGTGGTCAATGGAGCTGGCACCAGAATCGCTGACCAAGCAACGGTGGGCCCGACGAATCTCTGGCTGCACTCGATGTTTCAGCAGGTGGATATTTTTCTCAGCGACAAACTCATCAGTGACTCCACCAACACGTACCCCTATCGAGCCTACATCGAGACACTGTTGTCGTATGGCCGAGAGGCTAAAAAATCTCAGCTGACAACCGCTTTATTCTACAAGGACACGCCCGAGCACATGGACACGGTGGACAATGGGGGATATAACAAACGGAAGGCTTTCACTGCGAACAGTGCCTCGGTGGATATGATGGGTCGACTGCACGCAGACATGTTCATGCAAGACCGGTACCTCTTGAACAAGATCCCTATCAAAATCCGACTGATACGGGCGCCTCCGACCTTCGCCTTGATGGCCACTAACGTAGAGGGGCATGCAGCGGACTATAAGATTGTCATCCAAGACGCAGTCCTTTATGTCCGAAAAGTGAAACCGAATCCAGCCGTTCAATTGGGACACATGAAAGCCTTGGAAACAAAATCAGCCCAGTACCCTATCCGACGTGTACAAACCAAAGTGTTCTCTGTGCCTGCTGGAAATATGGGCGCCAACAAAGAAAACCTGTTCCTGGGGGAACTACCCAAGCGATTGATCCTGGCCTGTGTGGAAAATACCAGTTTCAGCGGAGCCTACACAGAGAATCCGTTTGACTTTCAACATTTCGGCATCAATTTTGTGGCCCTGCATGTGGATGGACAACAGGTGCCAGCCACGGCCTTAACACCGAACTTTGGGCGGAGGAATTTCATTCGAGCCTATCAGAGCCTGTTTACAGCCACCGGTCAAATCAACCAGGACGAAGGGAATATGATCAGTCGGGAGGACTACGCGAACGGATACACGTTGTTCTGTTTCGATCTGACCCCCACCTTAGAGAACGACCATCAGCTGGCCCTGGCCAAGCAAGGCAACTTACGGTTGGAAATCCACTTTGCACGAGCCCTGGCGACCACCGTCAATGTGATCTGCTACGCCGAGTTTGACAACATCATTCAAGTGGACAAGGCGCGCAACGTGCTGTGTGACTTCTCCACCTAACATGGATACAGACCAGATAACCACCGTGCTGGAGAATGACCCAGAGACACGTATGGTCTTTCAAGGGATGTTCGCCCGAGATGTGTTTTCATTAGACCGTATGTATCCTGCTGCTTACGTTCTCAACATGGACCCGATGGATAGGCCCGGTGAACACTGGGTGGCCGTGTACTTGACAGAACAGCAGGGCGAATACTTTGACCCGTACGGCCTGCCACCCCTCCATCCCGATTTAACAGACTTCATGGATCAAGGCACAGAGACGTGGTGTTGGAACAGTGAAACGTTGCAAAGCCTGACCAGTAGCGTGTGCGGACAGTATTGCTTGTTTTACCTGTACCATCGATGCCGGGGAAGACCCTTATCTACCATCGTACAGATGTTTGACGAGTACCCCAAGGCCGAGGACCGCGATGTACTCGTCTATGACTGGGCCGCCCATCATTTCAATGTACAAGCCCCGTTCTGGGCTTAAGTTAATTACAAGCCCCTTGTTCTGGGCTTAAGTTTACAAGCCCCCTTGTTCTGGGCTTCAATGTACAAGCCCCTTGTTCTGGGCTTCAATTAATTACAAGCCCCTTGTTCTGGGCTTCAGTTTTCACGTGGTTGTTCTCACGTTGTTGTTGTTCACTGAATAAAAAAATGAGATCTCACCAAAAAACCCTGTCTTGTGTGTTTTATTCATAATGCATCAATGCCCAATGTGGAGATTCAGTCAAACTGAAATCAGTGGTGTAGGATGGGGCCAAAATGTAACCCATCAAGTTAGAATGCAAGAGCACTATAGTAAAAAGAGAGCCAATGAAATCAGCCCACAGACCAAGTACGTGTTTTTGGTCTAGGTTTGGAGCGGGCATTTCATTGAGGTGCGTGTATACGGTGAGTGAAGACTCGTCCAACACGTATAGATTATGTTTATGACTATAAGTTCTAGGTAACCCATCAAGGTTAGAATGCAAGAGCACTATAGTAAAATAGAGAGCCAATGAAATCAGCCTACAGACCAAGTACGTGCTTTTGGTCTAAGTTTGGAGCGGGCATTTCATTGAGGTACGTGTATACGGTGAGTGAAGACTCGTCCAACACGTATAGATTATGTTTATGACTATAAGTTCTAGGTAATCCATCAAGGTTAGAATGCAAGAGCACTATAGTAAAAATAGAGAGCCAATGAAATCAGCCTACAGACCAAGTACGTGTTTTTGGTCTAGGTTTGGAGCCGGCATTTCATTGAGGTACGTGTATACGGTGAGTGAAGAGACTCGTCCAACACGTATAGATTATGTTTATGACTATAAGTTCTAGGTAACCCATCAAGGTTAGAATGCAAGAGCACTATAGTAAAAATAGAGAGCCAATGAAATCAGCCTACAGACCAAGTACGTGTTTTTGGTCTAGGTTTGGAGCGGGCATTTCATTGAGGTACGTGTATACGGTGAGTGAAGAGACTCGTCCAACACGTATAGATTATGACTATAAGTTTTATGAGCATAATGCATGAAACTGGTTTTAAACACCGTATTAGCCAATCAGTGGCCTAGAATGGAGCCAAAGGTAACCCATCCATGTCCAGAAAACATTACCCGGGCGTACAAGAACCCAGATGTAGGCGCGGACGTCAGCGAAAGCACACCGTGAGTACCCCAATTCGATTGGGTGATTGTTCGATCGCTGATTGGTTCTTTTTCTCGACCGCTGATTGGCTCTTTTTTCTCGACCGCTGAATGGTCCAAATGGACCTGCTCATCTTTCCCAGGTTCATTTACAATCCCCTTTTTGGGGTTCAAGCTCTGACTATAGCGATGCCGCAACATTGTCTCATTGGACATTGGACCGTTTGACCTGGAGGTGACCCTTTGACCTGACATGCGTCCGCGCGCGCACTGCCGGTGATGACGCGCACTTCCGGAGAACTCGCGCGCGCGCGCGCTGCGGCCGGGGCGAAGCGGGGTGGGGCGGGGAAAAGGTCCCGGCGGTTGAACATACGGACGTCTAAGGGGAAACATTTGGAACTCTTCTATGTTTGGAGGTAGTTTTTAGTGAAAAACCCGGAAGTGACGTCACAAACCCCCACGTGACCTGCGCAGCAGAATGGATACGACACCCTAGTGTGACTCCCTCACCTAGGCTTCACATGGATACCTCACTCGATCTCATCGGCCCATGAGGAGCCCCCCTATCTCCAACACGTCTATTTCTATACTACGGCCAGACTGCGCATGCGCAGAATGCTGATAGTTCAACCCCTCATCCAGCCCATCAGATGCCCCTTCACGAATGCTTCACTTTGATACCTCACTCGACCCCATTGGACCACTCGTGGCTCCCCTAGACCCCAACACGTAGAGCGGGACCCATACAGGGTCCAGTTTTCGACACTAGGTGGACACATCCCGACAAAATGACCAGTTTTCGACACCGGATGTGCCGCCATCTTGAACATACGTGCCGCCATCTTGGATATGTCCCATAATGCACCGGGTCAAAATACTCGCTTCTGATTGGACGAGAGCTCCGCATTGCGTCTGCGTATGCGCAGAATGATATTCCTACCGCACACCCAACCCATCAGATGCCCCTTCACCTAGGCTTCACATGGATACCTCATACAATTCCATCGGCCCATGAGGGGCTCCCCTAGCTCCCAACACGTCTATTTTCATACCCTTGGGCCACCGCGCATGCGCAGAATGCCGATAGTTCAACCCCACACCAAGCCCATCAGATGCCCCTTCACATAAGCTTCACATCGATACCTCACTCGACCCCATTGGTCCATTAGGGACTCCCCTAGCTCCAAAACGTCTATTTCCATACCCTTGGGCCACCGCGCATGCGCGGAATGACCCTAATTCAACCCCACACCCAGCCTATCAGATGCCCCTTCACGAAGGCTTCACCTTGATACCTCACTCGATCCCATTGGACCATTAGGGACCCCCCTACATCCCGAAACGGCTATTTTCATACCCTTCGGCCACCGCGCATGCGCAGAAGGCCGATATGTCAACCCCACACCCAGCCCATTAGATGCCCCTTCACATAAGCTTCACTTTGATACCTCACTCGACCCCATCCGACCATTTTATCTAGGGACTTTTTCTCCGCGGAAGCTTTTTCCCGAGACCGAATCACCGCCAAAACCGCGGCCATACCGCATCACCGCGGATGAATACATCCTAAATACATCCCCTCCAACAATTGGAACTCTCCTGTGCTGGAGGTAGCTTTTGGTCCTTCTGCCGGAACTATACTCCCCGTGACCTCTCCTCCCGCCACGTGACCGCCACAAATGACCTCTACATCCGGGTGAAAGTGTTGCCCATTTACCCTTTATACACTACTACGCTCGCTTTGGCAATAGAGCCCTCCAGCTTAGGGCAGCATGGTTTGTACCATGTTTGTCTGGCACAGGAGGTAGATTAAAGTGCCAAACAAATTAGGCTCTCTGGCGATCCATTGTGATCAGTGTCTGTAGAGCCAAACTTTCAAAATTCGAAATTCATAATTTTTTTGTAGTTTTGGTTAGGTTTTTGTTAGGGTTATAGGGTTTTGCTAGGGTATTTGTTTGGGTCATCGTCGCCGTGTGACCAATAAGGTTAGGTGCGACGTTAAACTTCAAACTAACCAACCCTCTTCAGTTATGTGGGGTTTTTTTCGCTTAGGCCTACCTCTGCCTGGGCGTCGCCCGGATTTCCTTTACTGTGCTGTTCAGCGGCATGACAATAACATACGGTTGGGCGCTGAGAAGGCCGGGATCGCTCGCACCCAACGAGCCCCGCTAACGACTCACTTGCTCTTGTGTTGCCCCATGATGTAAACAACCGAAATATGGAAAGTTACGTAATCAATTGGTCTACTTCATGTAATTCAGCTGACATCAAACGATTTCAACCCATTCAACCCAATGGCATTGCATAAAATCAATTTATGTAGTAGAGAAAGTACGAGTAACTGTCGATTCGTGAAAAAGAATCGTCGAGACGCGTATTGCCCATCTTCAGTTTATCCAGCCAATTTCTACGTTCCCACTTCGAACCTAAGTGGGAACGTAGAAATTGGCTGGATAAAATGAAGATGGTATAGCCGGTCTGTTTCGTTAACGTAATTGGGTGAGTATTATTGTACAATGAAGGTGCCGTTACGGGCAACGATTTGGTGTAAGACCCACGAAATATAATTGACAAAGGATCTGCTGCAAGTTGTATTGTCAGTCTTTTGTCCAGGATATTACCTTTTCAATGGGAGGTCTTACACCAAAGCCTTGCCCAGTTACGAGTCAGCTTCTCAGACTCAGTGGCACATTGACATACTTCATGTAAGCGGGCATATTTTGTCAAGAAATTCAGCACTAAAAATCGGTGGTCTCGGTGTAAGAAGAAGTAGTATTAGTTGTTTTGCTATGTTGATATTATAATCTTTGTTTTTATCATTTTATTGTATGCTCTTGTATGACTGTTTATAAAATGAACTAGTATTTACAAAGCTGCCAAGTCTCACGGATTGGCCGTGAGTCTTCAGAAATTTAGAGAGGCCTCCCGGTCTCACGGTAGCGCTTGCAAATCTCACGGTAAAACAGAATTTATTCTCTCAAAATCAGACATTGGGCAAATTATGATTTTATTTACGATAAAACATAGATGCGAAGTGTCCGATGAAACAGTTTGCAGTTTGTCCCAGAATCGACGAGGTCCGTGTACTGTGGTCCGTATCTTCGGGCGAATAATAGTAGTTGGGGCGCGTAATTGTAGCCAAGGGCGACTACTCATAGTCTTGCCTACTAATTTTCTCATTAAAATTGCTGTAATTCAGAAATTTGTCTACTTTTTTTCATGAAAGTGTGTTAATCTCTGATGCCCCAAATGCATTTCTGAGCATCTGTAGAGCTGCAGCGGCTGGGGCCCTGACTAGCTAAGATTCATAGCGTCTCCCTGGTGAGGGAAGGGAGACGCTATGAATCTTAGCTAGCCCCAGACCCCACGCCTAGTAATTATCGCTTGGTAATAATCGTCGTTCCAGTTTACGTGCATGGCTAAATTAATAATCGTGTTACCGTCGTGACTGCCTGCACGAGTTGATATGATGGATCCGCCGTAAACAATTTGAGCAGGTAATACTCGGTCAACCCTTTCGAGGGACCTCGAGACGGTCACATCTTCATTGATGAGAGCGTCTGCACTGTGATTGTCTTTTGTTTGTTGATTTGTGTGACTATAACTTTAACCGAACTAACCTAACCGACCACGGACATTCCTGGGATGGACAGCAAGCAAGGATTTACGGTGTGGAAGCGACTCATTTCGTTATGATTTCTGATGTGAATTTCCAGGAAGTGCATTGTTTCACTTGGATTTATGGTGTGCTTTTCCAGATTTGTTGCAGGTTCAAAACAGCACACGCCTCTTCTCTATTGCGCAATATAAAAGTTCACCAGCATGTGTGTACAATGGACTAAAGAGACTATGCATGTGTGAAAATAATTTGTAGTGGCTGGGAGACGATTCTTGAAAAATAATCAATCTCAGTAAACTCAGATATAATATCACGGAATATTATATCTGAATTCAACCCTACATAAATCCCGTGCGAGTTGAAACTACTATTGTTAGCCAAGATGGATAGCTGGTTGTAACTATTTCAAAATCACGCCCACAGTACTTACACACGGTAGCTCGTGGTCTGATATATAAACATTATCCCGAAACAGTTTCCAAATAAGGCATCAATTCCCGGCAGGGTCCGTAAACATCAAAGAAGTCTGGCTTTGTTAAGGGCAGAAAATATCAAAAGATTGTGCCGTGCGAAGATGTTAATCTCCTTGAAATAAACGTCAATCATTGTCAGAGCGAAAAGGTTGGAATGGTCGTGATTGGCTGATTATGGGATCTCATAGAATATCGGTGAACATTTTGCACGAAGTTTTCATAGCGTTATACGTCTAGATGGTATTCCCCTGATTTACCATCTTGGTTTACCTAGATTGAAAAAATAATCTGCAGTTGGGACAATACTATGATCATTCTTGTCTCGCGAGACTCCCTACTGCGAGAAAGAGTCTCACGCGTAAATGGGAGCCATCCCCCCAAAATTTGGGGGGTGAGTAGGCGGCGTATGATTATCTGGCTTGTCACTGACATGCTGACTCCGCCGAGTTAGAAGCGAATTGCTAAACATAACGTGGGCTATATAATTGGGAAATGACTCTTTCTGTTTCGGAGCATATCAATCGCGAACAAATTATTGTCGGTATGTATACTTGGCCGTGAAAGCGAGTTATCTAATACAGGAAGTAGTTCGCGGGTAGACACGGCTCGCTTTGAGAATGATGTCATGCTGCCTCGCTTTGAGATTGGAGATTCAAAAATGTCACCAGTTTACATGAGAGTTTACATGAGAGTCGCTTTGGTCTCCCGCGGGTAGACACGGCTCTCTTTGAGAATGTACTATGATGCCAGGTGTCATTTAACCTGATCAAAACGACCCATGCCCAATGTCAACCGCTTCACTGGGGCAGAATAATACCCCAGTCAGATACTTGGACACGATTCCAACCCGAAAATGACATGATACATGTATATGGTGAAATCAATGTTTGTCGAAGATTTTGATTACTTTTCAATTCGGCATAATACCTCCGTTGACCTAACGTTAAAAGGAATGATATAGAGAGTATGCCATCCTTGTTGACATTGATACACATTCACACTGAACGTTTCTTGTCCGTGAGGAAGAAACAATCTTAAAGAGGTCTGCCAATTATTCATGCGCAATTAAATACTACAAAGAATAGCCTAATATTATGCAGAATAAGCGTTTTGCACATTACACCATTTAAACTTCATCGCCCATAATTTTTTGAGTTTGAAGATATTTCTTGTTACCATTGCGTTAAGACTTTTCGCTGCAGCAGGAATGATAATTGTGGAGACTTGAGTTGAGAAAATTCTATATTGTGTCTGCTACAATAAAGACTTGGTTAGATATACTTTGGGAACTATTTTTAACCATTTTTTACTTTGTCAGTAATTCTCTCGGTCTATAAAGTTTGTGTGAATTGAGCCTACCTGAAATGTGGGTCAAACAACATAGCTTCATTTCAGACTCGGGGACAAATAGGATAGGATGTGAATGGGCCACAATATGCAGTTGGGGATTGAATAGAAAGAAACCAGGATATTTCCCAAAATGCACAATCGTGCCACTTCAAAATACTTTTTTCCCTCCACAAATTAGGAAATATATTTCTCAGTGGTGGCATGAACTGTAGCTTACATGTACATGGTATTAGCTTTCAAATCAATACAGCTTGTTGACATTGGTGTACCCGACTCCTACAGGTCTTGAATAACACTACCCAACTTTGGAATGTCCATCGTATTGGCTGGCACGAATTGTCATCATGTTTTACATGTCATACATGAGAAAAGTCTGAGCATTTTAATATATGACTTTACCATATTCATACAGAATAAATACCAATAACAGACTATTTTTCTATTATACAAGCTTCAAGTAATTGCCACTGCGTCATCCCCTAAGAAGGTATAATATATCGTATGGTATCATTACCGTACAAAAGAATGGGTATTGTAATACCCCCATGCCAACCCAGTTCTTAATCCATTCCCTATCATAAACACAAGATACTCTCCGCATTTGAACTGGGGTTCACTTAATTTGTCATGATATGTTTTATAGATCCCATAAAGGACTGACTGAATTATAAAATTAAACTACAATTTTCACTAAATCATTTCTGATATTATCAGATTTGATGATCGTGCTAGTGTTTTCAACAATACAAATTATCGTGATAGAACTCTCCAAACGAGCCCAATGGGCTTTATTGTTTACTCTAACTCGGACGTCAAAGGTCGATAATGAACAATGCTTCTCATTAATGATCACATATACGTAGGCTGGTGAGGAAAAAATACATTGATTTGTTCACCTTTTCAAGTACCTTTCAAGTAAGCGCGAGATTCAAGATCAATCTGGTAATTCAAACTGAGGAAATACAATGAATCACAATTCAGTGAAGACAGTTTAACAATTAACAAACTCTGATCTACCTGCCATGGATAAACAAAATGAACAAGGGATATCATTGGCTGAATACATTATGAACAAGAGCCCAAGGGGCTTCACTATACGCCCGTATATCTGGAATTACATTGGTCCAAATTTCAAAGTTGTTTAATAGCCTCGTTTCCAATTGGTAGCTAGCAATCCAGAGAAAGATCTACAATTTTGTGCTTCTGAGAATGTAACATATATCACATCTTATATTGAATGAGCTTAACTCCTGGTAACTAGTTGACCTTGAAGCAAGAGCTGAGAGCTCACATATCCCACACTGAAATCGACAATAGTCAAACACAAGAAAATAGTAGTTTTCCTGCAAATGGATTCCTTTCAGATGAGAGAATTTTTCATGAAGGAAGAAGTGATGAAGTAAACCTTTGTTCTTGAGTTAATAAACAGGTATGAAGTTCATAAAGGACCCCTCTCCCCGTTAAATTAGTAAATGTATGGTTTTATTTCACAACAGTTCAACTAAATGTAGCTGTTTCAAACATGGGAGACAACTTCACAGGACAATACCAGATACATGTAGGGGAGAGAACTCTGAATATTCCAACCTAACTCATATAGTCAGCTAAACTAGATTCAGTTTTGGGGGACTGTGACCTTGACCTTTGACAAATTGATCTCAAAATGATCAATGCTCCACTATGCCATGCGAGTAAAGTATACTCAAAGTTTGATGCCAATCCATACCTTGAAACTAGAGATATCGCATGGACAACAGATGTTAATGGATGAATGGACAGAACGCAACATCGCATCACACGACCTCGTCTTCGACAGGCATATGAAAATATGACTTTTAATGATTTTGGGGGCACAGTGACCTTGACCTTTGACCCACATTTTGGTATGTAACACATGTCCCTCTAATGTATCTACTGGCATAAAAAAAGAAAGATATTTTTAATGATTTCCTGATTTTGGGGTCAGTGACCTTAACCTAAATTTTGTTACATGACAGTCTCCCCGTAATTTCTCAATGGACACAAAATATCATGATTTTTAACAATTTCACAATTTTGGGGTCACGGTGACCTTAACCTTTGACCTTGACCTACATTTTGGTATGTGACACATCGTGTCCCCCTAACACAAAAAAATGTTATTTTTAATAATTTCCTGATTTTGGGGTCAGTGACCTTTGACCTTGACCTAATTTTTGGTATGCGACACTTCATTTCCACCTATTGAATCCACTGACAAAAAATTAGTAATTTTTAATGATTTTCGGATTTTTATGTCACACTGACCTTTGATCTTGATTCTGGGGTCACTGTGACCATGACTATTGACCTGGATATTAAACATTTATAAACAATGTTTCTATTTATAACCAAAACAAAACTTCTTTGATTATGCCTAATCTCCATTAGGAAGAACAATACAAACTGTTAAAAACGGAAGTTAAAAACCAAAAGTTGTCTCCCCTAGGGGGGAGTTGTCTGCCCCTAGGAGAGCTCTCCCATCCACCCCAGTGAGGTTACTATATAAGCTCTGCTCAAACCATTCCTGTCCTCTTTCTCATTGTAATACACCGAGACCTGTAGAGTGCAAGGCCGTGGAGTGAGGGGAAGGAAGGGAGGGACAATCAAATCAAAGCAGGTTTGATTTGGTTATAAATAGAAACATTGTTTATAAATGTTTAATATTTATTTCCCAAATCGTAACCTGCTTTGATTATGCCTCACTACCAACATATGGAGGTCGGAACCTCGGCCTTGTTGTAGCTCCAATAGCAGGCGGAGTAACCGCTGGGATGACACAGACATGGGCATACATATGACACATTAATACTCAACAAGAGAACCCTGGTCGTAACAATGGGTAATTCATGGAGTTGATCATGACACATTAATACTCAACAAGAGAACCCTGGTCACAGACGCAAATGGGGTAATTCATGGAGTGATATAGAGGATACTTATCTCAAGTGTCTCATCCATGTAGCTGTGCTGGTGGTTGTGGTTCAGCAGTATTACCAATACGACGGAACTCGGGCAGTTGCATCTATGAGTATTCGATTGATAAGCATGGTATGATCTGGGGAGAGGCGAAAGCCGAGCTACCCTCCGCATACACGGCGACCAGGTAACACCACTCTCAGTCCACAATCCGTCTCAATGTCAACTTCTCTGTACTTTAGACCTTGAAGCTTGAACCGGTCTTGAGAGTTGACAGCGGATGCCCTGAGTCTACTCTGCATCTTACGTCAACTTCCAGTACTTTATGTCAGTTCTTTGTACGTTGAACTTGCGAGTTGACCGTTGGTGACTCAACTGAGATGATCTAGAAGAAGGTCATAGCTTCAACCTGAAATGACACAAACAAATCTGCAGTAAAGGCAAACATTAGAAGTCACAATTGTGTCAGGCCTTAAATGATGACTTGAGAGATGGCGGCTGGCAAACTGACCTATTACTACTGAGTAGATAACATTTATATCCAATTATTTTTAAGATAACAGCCTCTCAGTAAGGTACAAATACTAGTGCTGGAAAAGGTCAGCCTGTGCGAGACACGAACCCGCGTCCTCAGAGTCCGGCACCAAATCGCCAGCAGTAAATGCAAACGCCCTAGACCACTCGGCCATCTCAGCCTCTACCTAAAATGATCACAGACATGATAATAAATCTCAACAAAAAGAACCCTGGCCGGTAAAGCAGTGGGTAATTATGGAGTAGTAATAGAAGATACTTATCTTTTGAGTGTCTTCATCCATGTAGCTGTGGTCGTGGTTGTGGTTCAACAATATTACCAATACGAAGGAACTCGTGCAGTTGCGTCGATGAGTATTCGATTGATAAGCAGTGTATGACTGGGGAGAGGCGAAAGCCGAGCTAACCTCTGCACACAGTGAACAAGTAACACCACCCTCAGTCCACAATCCGACTTAATGTCAACATCTTTGTATTTTAGTCTTTGAAGCTTGAACCGGTCTTGTGAGTTGACAGCGGATGTGCTGAGTCTACTCTCCGTGATACGTCCACTTCCTGTAGTTTAATCCCTGTTGCTGACACTGGTAACCTGAAGCAGACATTAGTACTCGCAAAAGTGTCAGTTCTTTGTACGTTGCACTTGTGAGTTGACAGGAGGTGACTCGACTGAGATGATCTAGAGGGAGGTCATAGCTTCAATCTGAAATGACACAAGCAAATCTGCAGTAAAGGCAAAGATTAAAACTCGTCATAGTGCCAGGCCTTGATAGATGACTCTAGAGTTGGCGCCTGGCAAGCTGACCTATCACTTCTCTTAAGTGATCATTTAGTATGTGGACATAAAATCTTTGAATAGCAGCGATGAAGCCGTAAGCTGGTACTGTATAGGCATACCGCACACTAAAACTTACCCAAAAAGAACTCAGGCCGAAGACACTGAAGATACTCATGGATTAAATCAAAAACTTGATTGTAAATGTGGTACACCATACTCAATAGAAGGGAAACCTCACTCGAGGAGACGCAGTGGGTGTAGTAATAACCATGTCTAACCCATACTCACCGATGAGACGGGTCTTGTAAGTTGGCTGACTGACCTATTGAGGTGATCATGTAGTATGGTGGACATATATAACTGAAGATGATGCAGCAAGCTGGCTAACTTGCTGCGCAGATGAGAAATGCCCCCCCCCCCCTCTTGTTTTGCAAGTTAATTGACCACGTGCAGGGCAGCCATCAGCGGTCCAAACGTGATCATTCTATCTGATTACACTGACATATCTCTCAGATAGAAATTGGTGAACGTAGAAATTGTCATCCATGCATAGGATTGGACAATGTCATAGAGGAACAAACTCACTCATGAATGCCATGACGTAGTGATGGCACGAATTTGATGAGAAGAAGCAGTAGATAGTAGTGGGGGAGCGTCAATGGCCAATTGATATGACCACTTTATGGCTTCTTCAACCACGAAGCAAGGGTATTCATAGTAATGTCACGCACTGCAGACGGGCGAAGGGACAAGAATAATAGACGATGAAAGCCCCGACCGGGATCGGTACGAGTGAGATAGTGGCGAATGGCTCGAACAGGGCACATAACAGAGGGTCGTCTTCGAGGCCATGCACGAAGTCTGATAACGCAGGGATGGAGTACAAACGTTGAGCACACAGACCTAGGCGAACAGACTCATTTTTGGCGATGAACTCAGGAATGGGTCGAAAGGAAAAGCGAGACCAATCCGCCGTCCAGGTCATAGATGATCTCTCAAGAGCATGAAGTTCAGACACTCTAGACGCCAAAGCAATAGCCGCCAGCAAAGCAGTCTTGTAGGAAACAGCTTTGAGAGAGGCGGACTGTAAAGGTTCAAAAGGCGGACGAAACAAAGCGCATAGAACCACACCAATATCCCATTTCGGTAACAGCTAGCGAGTACGACGAGACTGTAAAACGAAAGCCCGAAAGAGCGCAGAGATATTGTCGTTTAGACTAATGACGATGCCGGAAGAAAAACGTAAAAACCCAAGCCCAAGCAGACCGGAACCCTTAAAAGGTGCTGATTTGAACTTCATATCACAACAAAGGTGAAGGACGAAGTCAGCTACTGGGGAAAAAGACAGGATGGGCATCACAATCTCGGCACCAGGACGAATAAATCCACTGCAGTGACCGAACCCGAAAAACGAGTGTAATGAGTAAGGTCCTGCATAGAAATGAAAAGCCCTATAAGTTGATGACAGAACTATAATGCCAAAGTCTAAAAAAAAACTGGTCCAACGGTCTATACGGGAACGAAGTACTTGATGGAGAGAGTCGAAAACCTGTCCCCCAAAGTACACCGCGAAAAATATTGTGTTGTTCTAACACAATTTTGTGCTAAAATGGTTTCAACACAAAAAGTTTGTGTTGAAATCAACATGGTTCCGTGTTAAACTACATATATCAACACAAAACTGTGCTGAATTCAAAACAAATTACTGTTGATTCTAACACAATTTTTGTTATTTTCAACACAATTCTGGAGCCAAAAAGGCCTCACACAACTCTCTTCGCAGTGTAACGACGAACCTAAGTAAACCTCGATGTGAAAGCCCCGAGATGAATTGATACAAGGGGAAGGTTGACTCCAAACGGAAGAACTTCCACTCCCACCGACGACCGACGATGGTGAATCGAAGGAAACGCCGAAAACGAAGATGAATGGATATAAAATACGCATCTCGCAAAACGAAGGAGGTACCGAAGAAATGATGTGAAGAACGGCGTTATGACATACTGCATGAATTCCACGAAATCTGTAACCAAAATGTAATTCCGTCACATAATTCAAAATCTCGGTTAGGTCATTCCTGGACAATTTTCCCATGTTGTTGACCAGTCATTATCGCCCTTTCACATTCAATCGAATATTCATGCATTGTCGGGTACATGACAACAGAATTCATGTGTTTGGCTCTGTCCTCAGAATTTGTTAGACCGGATAAAATCAGAACTCGTAATATAGTAAAAATCGCAACTCCCTAAAACATGGACCAAAATGTAATTCCTTCACGCAGTTTTTCTTAACCACATTTATCAATTTGAAACTTTACTTGACAGAAATCAGATATGATGTAGTCCAGGCGCTCAGGATTCGAATAAAACATCACCTGAAATGAGAAACATTCGAGTTTTGATGGAATATATATGTAACCGACACGTCCTCATAATGTGGTTACTTCACTGTAATTCCGTCACGCGGTATTCGAATGTCACGTGACCAGGTAGAACACAATTGTATTTCCCTTCTTTTCTCTCATCCTAAAGTTCTTAGTAATAGGGTTAAGAAAAGGACATTCCAAAACAGATGTTACCATGGACTAGTAATAACAGAGGTTCAGAAGAACTGAAAACATGGGTACCTTGTAATTCCGTCACGCTGGAATTCATGACTGGAATGTCTAACAGATGTACGAGAACGACGCACAAGTGTATGAGAACAACATGACGGCGTAATGGAACGTCGTCAAGATGTAACAGAAAGACGTAACGTGAAAATGGGAGAAACGTTGTGTGAAAAACAGCGTAGTGATTTCCCCATTTGCTTCAACATAATGTACATACATGCTCGCAATGGAGCAGGATACAACCTTATAAAAGTACGAGAAAAACGACGTAACGACGAGAAACGACGTACCGGTGTATAAGGACAACGAGACGACGTAATGGAACGTCGTTGAGGTGCGAAACGAGAAAGGCGTTGCAAACAGTAACCCCGAACTCGACTGTAATCATTTTCCTTTTTTTTTTCTTTTTTTTTGAAAATAGAAACGCAGAAGAGATGAAGACATTCCATGTTCCTAGCGTTAATCACAAACGTAACTCCGCCTGGATGTAACACCACCGACATCCAGAACAAAGGGATTTCCACGTAAACTAGAAAGATCCTCAAAGAATTTAAAATTCCCGAAGAGAGGAAATACATTTAAAGTCTCTCGCCGGCAGATAAAGTAAGGTCATTAAAAATTCAGAATTTGAAATGACCTAACACGAGCAAGCTGTCGAGAAGAAGAACGGTAAAGAACATTGCTAAAGAGCAGTCTGTTGTTCTTGTAGACTGTACCGGTAATCATACTCGGTAGAAAAACCATAGAAGACTTCACGAACTTGCGTGTCATCAGGCTTGATCAATAAACACTCCAGGTGTCGTCGAACGAGAGTATTTCTAAAGAATTCCCGGAGAAATATACTCACGCAATAATTATAAAATTTCTCAGAGAGAAGAAATAAAATTAATGCTCAACTCAATCTGAATTGTAAGCGTAATTCAATATACAGATGGGACCAATTTGGTGTGAAACATAAACAAATCACAATGCTTAATAACAGAAATTTGTGTTTCAAAGAATAGCACACTTTCACAATAAACAAGGGTGAGTGAGTGAATAGGGTTTACTCACTCACGATAAACAAACCCGTGATGTCTTTTGTTGTACAACACACCCTTAATTACATAAAGAGAGTAGTAAAGAAGCTCATTAAAATGTAACAAAGCGTCGTAGTGAATAGGCTTGATCACAGGATATCAAATAAACATAATCAATACTTGATATAACAAGAGATTACATTTTGGTAGGAACAAAGAACTGAATGCATGAAAGTGAAACTACCAAAAACTGCAAGTCCGAACAGAAGATACAACAACAACATGGAAATTGACGGACTGCTTATAAAGAATCGGATCTCCCCGGCGGGGAAAAACGAACCTCCCGCGTTAGGTGAGGATACTATTCACAATACTACATAAGATTTACACAAAATTCAATGCATACATTCGTGAATCAACGAAACAAAAACCTGTTCGTTTATCGTACAGATCACAATAGGCTCACATACTGACCGATAACAAAACGGGGTCGCGAGAGCCCGCAGAAACCCACATCACACAGCGGGCCGAAACTCATTGTTTGTGTGGAGACGCGATATTGAATACACACTGTCCATCCATCACGCAGGACTGTGTTATTAGTTGAGCATGAGATTTCATATTGACTTTTAGAAAACATCGTCGGACGATCATTTCAAGATATAGAAAAATCATGGCTAAAATTTTGAAATCTCCGACAAGAGCAAATTATTTTAGCGACGTACGTCCGAAGACACTAAACACGTGGCTGACGGTAAAACAAACCGTGTGTGGTCTAAGCGAGTCCAAAAATTGCCCCGACAAAATTTAGAAACAACCGAGATAGAAATGTCAGACAAAACTATCCCAGAAATATTATTTATTTAATCGCAATAGAACCATTTATGGCCCAAACCTACACCTGCTTTGTTTTATGCCTTAATCTCTGCCAGAGATATACAATACAAACGTTAAACGAAAGTTTAAACCAAAAGTTAACTCCCCAGGGGAGTTATCCCCCAGAGGAGTAGTCTCCCTCCAAGGGAGCTCTCCCAGCTCAGCCTGGATACACAAGCCAGCCCCCAGTATACTCTTCCTCTTTTCTCGTTTGTACCTCCAGTGGTGCACGTCAGGGAGTTTGCAATACAGTGCTAGTTGTTGTTGTTCAAAGACTAGTTGTTGTTGTTCAAAGAGTTGTTGTTGTTTCAAGTCTTGTTTTGAAACAATTTCTTTCTTGAATAATGTCTGAGTATTCTGTTCCCATTCCTTCAAATTCGTGCCGTTCGTGTGGGCGAGTTTCGACACGCTTAGATGCCCACATGCGTTGTTTCGTTTGTAAGACAATATTTGCTATCGAAATAACACGTGTAATGAATGTGTGTCTTGGGATAATGATGCTTGGAAAATTTATGCACAAGCCCGTAGGTCCTATTTACTTCAGGACCCTGATCTATCGGAAGTCGATAGACGGGTGTGGGAAATTGCATTAGTTGAGGACATTAAAATTAATCAAGATCTGGGTGGTCCCGCGTTAGATTTACCCCGTAATTCTAAAAAGTCCGACTCCTTCTGTCTCTGGTAATATGCTAGAGGACCGTCGTACAGGAACTTAGCGAGATGGTACTGTATAGTCTGGCCTACTTTGGCATAGCATTGTCTGTAGGCCTTGAGAAACCTGTTTCTTTGTTCAGCAAACAAAGGCCAGGCCGGTCGCTAGGACTTTCTATTGTCCCCAACGGACAAAAGAATTTGATCTTGCCGCGTGGTCAGTTCACGGTCAATTGGTACGGCTGATTTTACAATAGTGATAAAATCGTTCTGTTTTTGGCTTTTACGTCTTAAATCTTCCCCTGCTGTTTTGTCTAAAAGAAAACAGCCTCTCATTCTATGGAAGGGCGGTTGTACTCGGCTTTGATTGTTCGCATTACGGATTTACAACCTCCACTTTCGTTGTGTATTGACACGTCCCGTATTTCTTGCTTGCTCTTTCAGCTGCATGGCCGAATGCTTACGGTGTCGGACGGAAGATTTAAAGAACACCAACTTTACAACACCGTTATCTTTCTCATTCCAGACAGTTCATTCAGGAGGTTATTTGTTATGAACCGTACGAAATTGAACAAAGATTTGTCTTCACGGAATAAAAATGCTTCAACGTATTATAACGTCGGAGAATTACAGGTTCTGCAGAGAGTTGCAGTCCGTCATTTTTCGTTGTTGTTGTTGTTCTTGTGTGTCCGACTTTTTCCATTTGTGGGAGTTTTTCTTCTATGCATGCTGTTCGTTGCTCCTACCAGACTTTAGTCTCTTGTTTTATCAAGTGTTATTCTGTTTATTTGATATGATTTTGATCAAGAGAGAACTTGCAGAGTTTTTTCTCTGTCTTTGACTTTACGTGTTGTTGTTGTTGCGTCTGTCTTCGTCATTACAAGCCAAAAGCTATACACTAGGGCTCTTTGTTACATATTAATGAGCTATCTTATTACTCTCTTTGTGTAATCAAGGCTGTGTTGGACAACAAAAGAGATCACGAGATGTTTATTAAGAAATTGTGCTATTCTTTGAAACACATTTTTCTGTTGGTAAGTATTGCATTGTGATGTAGTCATTTTCACAACCAAATTTTGAATTAGTTGTACAATTCAAATTGGGTTGAGCTGTAATTTTATTTCTTTGTTCTGAGAATTTATTATTATTAGCTTGGGGATTATTCTCCGAGAAATCTTAGAATTGCTCTCGTTCGACAGCACGTGGGGTATTTATTGATCATTACCCTGTCAGTGGTCGGGCGGGATCAGGCCTGAAGTTTCTCAATCATCGGCCTGGGACAGCATAAGTCTGTTCCATCAGGCGGTCTTCTTGTTCTTTGTAAGTTCCGTGTATGTTTATCGGTTACAGCCTGGTAAGAAGATCCACAGACTGCCTTGCCAATGTTTGTTTCTCCTCGATAGCCTCGTCCAAAACATCCTTTGGTCTACTGCATTTATTTCATCTTTATCTTTTTTAAGTAAAGACAACCGGGCGCGCTGACCGACTGCACCACGGAGACTAAGCTGGACTTGTCTGTTTAAAAAAACGGATGATAATTTATATCTATTCCATTTGAGTTTTTATGTCCAGTTTGGACCTCTAATAAGGGGGCGAGTCTAGATTGAACATTGTTTTGGTTGGTCAAGTTAATTTGTGACATTTGTGACGTTTTTGTTCATCTACCGGCGAGAGACATCAAAATGTATTTGCTCTCTTCGGGGAATTTTAAATTTTATTGAAGATCCTCCTACTTCACGTGGAAGTTTCTTTCTGTTGATTGTCGGGGTTGTTACTACCATGGAGTAACGTTCTCGATTAACGCTGGGAACAATGAATGTGTTCACCTCCTAGATGCGTTCAAATCTCATTACAAGTCTCGCATAATACGGCTGTTTTGTTTCGGACTCCACTGTGAATTTTTTTCCAGTTTCGACTACAGTTTTCAGATTTATCTTCAGAGGTTTTACCCGGCTCTTTCGGGAGCGCTTATGTACAGATAAATTGAACTGATTGGTAAGTTTTTGGGAAAATCACTACGCCGTTTCTCAAGCAATGCCATTCGCGTTTCGCATTACGTCGTTGCTGTTACACCTCGTCGACGTTCCATTACGTCGTCACGTGGTCCTCTTACTCCGGCATCGACACCTTCCATCTAGTAGTCCTTTCCGTACGCCATAACGCTGTTCACCACGTCGTTCTTTTATACCTCCTTATCAGGGTCGTCAAGTTGGACAGTTCCGGTCGCCATTTAAAAAAAGAAAAAAAAAGAAAACTGGATCTTTTTCTTCATTGTATAGAAACTTGGCGTTGTTCGCTTGCACGTCTCTCGATGTCGGTGTTTTTCTAATAAGTCGATTCGGCGTTGCGTCTTCTTTATCGCTGGGTTGACCCCCATCGCTTTGCGAGATGCGTATCTTTGTATACCAATTCATCCTCGTTTTTCGGCGTGTCTCCTACGATTCACCATCGTCGGTCGTCGATTTCGTGTGACAAGTCTTCCGTTCGGAGTCAACATCGCCCTTGTATTACTTTTATAGCTTGGCTTTGTGTTCTCCGTCTTGGAGCGTTCACATCGAGGTTTACTTGCGGTGGTGCCCCTAGTGGTTCGGTCACGGGAGGTTCATTTTCGTCTCGGTTGTTCAAGCAGAGAAAAAGTGACAGTCTCATTCTTCTTTCAAATTGAAGTAAGCCATATGGTTACAGAGTGTGACACTTTGTAGCTGATACCGTCAAGATTATGGTCAGATAT
>JAVTVY010000715.1:0-36865 GCA_036873755.1 Hanleya hanleyi
CGGTTTCACCAGGGACTCCCAATCCGCATTAGAGACGGCCATGTAGGCCGAGTCGGTATCCATTTCCATGAGTTGCCAGTCTGAGGGATTAAAATAGACACCCATGAAGTCATAGAGAAACTGCAGCATCCTCAGCTTGGCCACCTGATATACCATACATCCAATCTGCAGGGGTAGATTGTACCGGATAGTCTTCTTGGCTGAAGTGACTTCATAGGTGTCGTCATCGATGACCTCCACGGACCGAAACAGAGGAGAATTCACTTTTTTGCGGGCTTGGACAGTAGTACAAATGTTCACGTTGACGTGCTTATCCTGGTTTGTTACCGTTTTTCCGTAATAACCATTGCCAGTCAGCTTCCAAGATTCACCGATGATGGCCTCACTCGGGTATTCATCACCTTGACGACGGGCCGACGTCACGATGTCGGCATTCTCCGCAAAACAAGCGTCGGGTACGTACTGTATCACTTGATATATTTGGGTAATTTCCAAACCGTGGTTCATGTACCACTGCAATAAGGGCGTGCCCAGCAAGATTTTCTCGGCCCACATACTACCAATCAACATCCGTCGAGGTTGAGGCAAACACTCGTGTTGCTCCGCATAGGTCCTCATGGTGTCCCCAATATCAGCCCGACCCACCAGCGTGTTCTTAAAGATGGGAGGGCACTGCGCAAAGAGAGGCTTGAGAGTGTCGGGAACATGGAGGTCGCATTCCACAAAGCCGTAGAGGTCCCCCGAACGAATGGCGTCCAACATCTGTGGCAGACTCAGCAGTCGCCGACGACTCAAGGGGTACTCGCGCTCTTTTAGGAAACGTCGTAAATGGGGCAGGGCCTGGCACATCGTGTGAAATTCACACTCCCACATTTCAATCAAATGGTACCCTCTCTCTTTCACATAATCACCGTTCGCCACCACTTCTTCGCGTAATTCTTGCGGTGTTTTTCCACGTCGCTCGTTGAAGCGTCCAGCGCTGAAATGGCATTCGTGGCCGTGCCAATAGCAACCGTAAAATTGGAATACGGTGGGTGTGCTACCCACCAGGGCAAACCCATCGATGGGAAATCGACGATCTCCTATGCGCTTCTCTGTGGCGTTGGTCTGGTGTCGTATATAAATGGCCCGTCGATAGGCTTCCCAATCCAACCACTGATCAGCCAGATGCTTGTAGGGTGTACGTTGCGGTGTAAAATGCCGATCTTCCGCCAACCAACGTGTATAATGGCCACTGGGCATAGGTTGGGCCAGCGACCACAGGTACAAGGCATTCGCATCGAAACCGATGATCTTAGCACAGGGTTTTCCACTGGGCAGAGTAGTGACGTCCTTCTCGTGATAACGGTGAAAAATAAGACTCGGGCCGCCCACAATGTTCTGCTTTAGACAATCATGCATGTCTGCATCTTTTTGCTGTATCAGCGAGAAGTACGTAGCACACTCTTGAAAAAGATGGCGAAGCGCCAGACCCAGTAAACTCAAGCACTCCTTGAAGATGTCGACGTGCATTTGGCGACGAAAGAGTTGCACCATTTTCTCGGCCGCTTCCAGGAAAGGAACCACATCTAGGTTATTATACCATATCAGAAAATCTCGCAAGGTCTGCATATGTTCATCGTTCCATACCTGCTGTAGTTCCCGGTACGTGTCTTCCGGACATTCCACTTGCTTCAAATCATCAAAGAAGGCGTGCCGGGGTGGCAACTGTGTTTCCTGCAAACGGTCGAGCGATGATATATACGTGTAAGGGAACCTCCCTTTGGTTTGTGCACAGTTATAGGCCTTGACCCACTGATCATAGCTACAATTAGGAGCTAAATAGTTCCGTACATCCAGGAAATGCAGTGATGTGGTAGTGAGGGCCATATGATTATTGATCTTCTTGATCACGGACTTGATGGTATTCGACTGGGCCAAGTAAGGGTAGAGAAATTCTTTCACCATGTTCAAATCATAACGTCCCGAGTTGAAGCCGAGCACCGGTAACTGACCTAGGTATTGTAGGAAGCGCTCTTTCAATTTCTCCGCATACGGTTTCGGTAAAGGCACATCCTGCGACTGCAGAGGCTGCGACTCCTGGATCTCCGACTCGGACTCGGACTCTTCATCGTCACTAAACGCTACACCCGGTATAGGAATCCGATCGTCCTGCTGATCCAGTACGTCCTGGAACTTGGACACCAATAGTTCTGTACTAGCCGCACTGACTTGCTCTAAATACTCCATCATGCGGGTGATCAACTCATGGGATTCCCCCGTGGACACGAAACACACCGGAGCAGCGTCATAGCCAGGTACGTTGCTGGAAATACTGACACTCAGAGGAATATGGCGCTGCGTCCACTGCGTTTTCGCTGAAAACATGTCCATGGGCTCCAACAGGGCCTCAAAATCGTAACACGCCCGGAAGGGAAAATAACGATCCGCCTCCGGTATGATCACACCCTCATCGGCCAGTTCCTGGAAAATAGTAGGCGTATTATGATACACTCCACCCGGATATACTCGCTTGACACTGTTGTCACAGATTTTCTCGTGACGATGTAAGTCGTAAGACTTTTTAAACACCCGATGGCATTGGGCACAACTGAAAGACTGAACGTACTGGCTCATATTGTAGATCAGCGAAAAATGACTCACGCCATTGTCGTCGAACACATTGACTTTCATCGTAGCAGCATACCGTTCTGTTGAACGACGAACCAATTCAGCCACAAATGTATCCTCCTCTTCGCATCGTAATCGGTATACAAAGATATTGATGTCGAACAGTGTTTCCACGTCATCCAAATTCTTGAACGGCACTCCACGGAAGTGCCGCTTATCCAAGTCTTGCTGCTGTAAATACTGTTCCCAATAGTCATTGGCCACTGTGTCACAAGCCTTGGGGTTACACTCGTCCACATGCACGGCCAAACACCGAAACAGACATTTCCGGTCTTTGTAGGGCCCCTTTATCCCTGCTGTTAATGCATACAGGCCTTTTCGACGAAGCAACCACGGGGGTAGTAGTACAGGAGCACCGATAGGATGATCTCTCATTTTCGTGACGAAAAATGTGACGTTAGTCACCATTTCCACAAGCCATTGGGTATTGGGGCGTTGCAACCGGGCCCATTCCAATGGACCCAACGTAGTCAATTGGTCGATGAATGGCTCCAGAGAAATCGCATCCGTCACCGTGAACGGCTGATCAAACACATAGGTATTATTGCTGGGATAATAATACCGCACCTGATCCGTCGCCTTGTGCCGTAAAATGTACCCGAATGTCATATTCAACTTGAACGCTGTCACCTGATCTGCGAAAATGTTCTCGGCATAGGTAGACAGATACGTGAGGTCCTGCAGCCGAAAGTTATACAAGTCCAATAGACGACGGTCACGGTGAAAACAATGGCGTATGGTAGCCCAGTGACGTTGATAAATGTCCCTGACACGCTCGTCTTCAGGCAAGACTTCAACCGGAGGTGCTGCTGGGTCCCAGGGAAAATCTTCTCCACGTCTCATGCTTTTCGTCTCATACAAGCGGATAGGCAAGCAGGCAGGCAGGCAGGCAGGCAGGTCAGGTAAGTCAAATTGCAATGAATACACCCCTACCTAAAAATCGACTCCTTTTATACGTTTTTCTACAATCCGCCATCTTAAACCCACCTCCCACCATCCACCACCCACGCCGCCATCTTAAACCCACCTCCCACCATCCACCACCCACGCCGCCATCTTAAACCCACCTCCCACCATCCACCACCCACGCCGCCATCTTAAACCCACCTCCCACCATCCACCACCCACGCCGCCATCTTAAACCCACCTCCCACCATCCACCACCCACGACGCCATCTTAAACCCACCTCCCACCATCCACCACCCACGACGCCATCTTAAACCCACCTCCCACCATCCACCACCCACGCCGCCATCTTAAACCCACCTCCCACCATCCACCACCCACACCACGTGACATCAATACTCGCTTCTGATTGGATGAAACGTGACGTCACAAAGGTCATATGCAAATTTCTGAGGTCAAATTCACTCCATTATTTTCTCGCGCATGCGCAGTGAGGCGCTATTAACCTTAAAGACGCTTTGTATACTACTATGATGAGTATACAATATAATATTGTACTTCATGCCAACTGAACAATTTCTTGTATATGTAATATTTTACTTTTGGCACTTCTGTTCTGGGACCATTTACCCATCTAAACATACAATGTCCTTTGAATGACTGCCCAGTTCGGCAATATGCCAACACTTGGCACTGACGCAATCTGGAGCATTCTACATACAGCCTCAACAAGCATGTACATTTCTCCATTGCATTGATATGGTTAATCATACATGGCAGTGTGACTAACGTCACAGGACCTACGAAGTAGGGTTTGATATGATTTAAGTGTGTGACCGAGAGATGACTTGGGAAATGTAGACTCCATGTAGAAATAACCTGAAATAAATCTCACAATTTCGAGGTTCATAAGTCACTTATGTAGGTCAGCTCAGAACGTGCTGGTACCAGTCCCCTAATGCACTTTCATGCCAAAAATCCATAAGATCCAAAAATCCAAAAATGTCAACAGCTCTGTTTATTTTGCCGACGAAAGGATTCGGATTGACTCACTGACTGACTACCGGACAATTTGCAAATGATAGTCTATTTCGTAGGAAAATATATACTCATTACAGGAAAGCACAATTTGGACGAGGACTACACTGCAAAGAGTGGTTACATGTTTAACGTTTCATTTTGAGATGGGTAACATGTGAGATGCTTCATAATGCTACATGTTTCACCCTGTTTTCTCATGAAAACATGTCTCAAAGATGTGAGAATACAGCTATTTGAGGGTTGTGAAATGTTTCAATCGCGTTGCCGTTTCACTATAATGACCCGAATAGCTGTTTGAAACATCAAAGTCGAAACACGTACAACCGAGTCGCAAAAGGGTGAGTGAGTGAGTGAGTGAGTAGGATTTAACGTCGTTTTCAACATTGTTTCAGTCATATCACGACGGTGCCTACATGTGCCAGAACACGAGACTGTCCACAGTTCCTATTATTCTGGACACTGATCAGCCCAGTCAGTACAGCACCCGGTCACCCATCAAAGTATTGACCGAGCTCAATGCTGCTTAACTTCGGTGATCTGACGAGAACCGGTGTGCCCAACGTGATGTGCCGTACCGCCGAGTCGCAAAAGCGACATGTCTCAAGTAACACACTATAAAAGACGGATAATGTTGTCTGGTGTATGGAAGCACAGGCTTCCAAAAAATTATTTCTGGTCTTAAGCGAAGGTGAATATATCTGTCGGTACTGGGAATAAACAGACCGACCAATTTAACTGAATTACTTCCATCGTAATATAACTCTTCCAGGTCTAGGGTATTTGACTGTTTGAGGCCTGCCAAGGCCTAGGAAGAGACGCCTCCTCCCCACTAAATATTTATTCAATCCTTGAACAATTCGCAGTTACGTCATATTCTAACTATGACTTTTTGGCCGATTTTTCGGTCAGATTTTCCATTTTGTTTATTTGTGCCAGGTTCTCCGAAGTAAACTGCATAGTACATTAGGGAAGAATTATCTGATGTGAAATAAAATAGTTCACGCATTCTTTTATCCACACAAAAAAAATCTCGAAGAAAAAGGTAAAACACCACTTTTCTGGTACCCCACATGATCGTCACTTTAAATTTGCCAATGATTCATACCAAAAAAATACACAGCAGTGTCGCTATAAAAAAAGAGTGACATTGATGGGGCATCATTGAGGGCTCTTGTTGGGAGAAACAACAACTGTTTTATTTCTGTGACCAGAGCTACATCCAGTATTTTAAATGTGTGTAGCGCATCTGGATATTTTCGGGACAATACGATTGCTCTATATACGATTACAGCCTTGCGCGAGATTCGGCCATTGTATGACACAAATGACACCAAACCATGCAGGCATCTCCACATTTCATCTACACTAATGTTTCGTCATTTACCTTGACCTATTGAATAGAGTAAATTGGTAAAAACTAGGAAACGCACGTGATGTCATATAGCCAATCAAGATAGGAGCTTGCCAACACAGTGCAGCGAGGATTTTCTTTGATGTCAGCCTGTGAGATTTCCAAATATGGCAAGTGGTGGTTGTATTGATGTTAATTTCTTTCGAATAGTCAATCAAAATTGAATTTTAAAGAGGTCATACATTGCACTCCTCCTAATATGGATCACGGAATATTTATAGAGCTATGACATCATCAAACTCATATTCTGATCAGATATTGTGTTTATATGTTCAGCCAAGGCAACACGTGTGGTGTTCGACTTGGATATGCGAAGATGAAACCAGGAGGAGAGAGGGGATATTATTTTTTATCTTTATGAAAATATTGAATATTGTTGGTGTGTAAAACAATTTTCCTCCTTCCTCCCTGACTGTGACCACTGTTGCGACAACTCGAGACGAGTCCAGGACTCCGTTATCTTAATAATCATCTGCGATCCGTATTCCATTTCCCGAAACGAAATGGAATTTCAACGACTCTCACTCGGAGATATTTACCGCGAGCAGATGAATGAATGATAGAATCATTTTCAAGTTACAGACATTCATGTATCTAAGTCAGCAAGTATGGTCAATATCTGTATGCAATATAGTACCCCTGTTGAGAGCTGCTTCCTGTGTGCTGGATTAGGCTGTGTCATGTCAACAGACCGATGTGGCAACTTGAGTAAATTATTATTTTGGTTAATATCTGAATGTAAATGTACCATTTGGTGTAAATCTGTTATCTAGTTCACCAAAACATGAGCACATTATTGTCATGAACAATTTGCACGCCATGATAAATGGGTTCACATCAGGAATTATGATGTACCGAACATATATCTGTCTGGAATGATCACATTCATTGTTAACCTGAGGAGCAAGATTGTCTATTGTATATGTTCATGTCTGTAGCCTATCGTTATTGTTGGTTTACAGCCGTGTTGGACTTCCATCGAAGATAAGAGAATAAAAACTGATGCAAGCTGAATTTAATAAACGATTCGTGTATTTCTGTTTCTTTCACAGGCCTCTGGCGATCTGATGAAACATGTAATGGGAGATGGACTATTTTGAATCACTTCCAAGTTTGAGACATGTTCGGACACGTTTCGGTTGCGACATGTCCCAGAAGTTGGGACAAAGTCATGTTTGGGCTTAGACGTTTCATTTTGAAACATGTAGTCGGCCGTAACATGTTTTAGATTGAGAGATGTACATACAACTCATGTTTCACTGTGCAGGATGTCACATGATTCAAACGAACACATGTGTAACGACGACATGTCCATATTGAGACATCATTAAAACATATGAGGATGACACGTGTTTCAAATTGAAACATGAAGCCGTTTCCAAATGAAATATGTACGTACTCACATGTCCCAAAAGTTGGGACAAAATCATGTTTTATTTTGAAACGTTAAACATGTCGCCAATTTTTACAGTGTAGCTACTGACGGCTGTTGTATTTGGTTATCTTGGTCATATTATATACAGTCACAGCATACATTAACAATACACCAAGCTCTCCACTGACAGTATTTGGCATATTCTCATAATATGGGAAAACACAATTCGGACGACAGCTATCCACTGAATATGACATTTGGTGCTTGTATTGGTTAACCTGACATATTTCATACATCTCCATAATACCTGTACACCATACCAGCATCTGCACTCATGTTATATGATCTTATTTATAAGACGGCAAAACACCATTTGAGCGTAATCAGCCCCACCCAGTTCAACATATTCCTATATCACTCATCTGCACAAGATTTCTGCAACGGCGTATACATTGTATCTCTACGTTGTCTGGTTATTGAGTTATGAAAAGACAGACATACATATCTACATGTAGCAGTTTTAATAGTATAGATCAACAAGATCCTGAGACTGCAGGTTCGCCAGCTCTCCCTGTTATTCAGAACGTACAAATTACTCACTAGAGCGAACGTATTCTGGTTATTTCCACAAAGCACTCTTTCCATGCCATAAAATATGGAGAACCACCCAACTACAGATCCAACCACAAACCACGACGGATAGAAGTAACACTGAAAAACTGTTGCATCAAATATTATACTTTATTTTGAACACCTGATTTATATGCTAAATTCTCGACCATATACAATTTGTAAATTGATACTTGTTATAACCCAAATGGAAAATAACACTTATGTTTGTATATCATTGTTTATGGGAGATTACTTGATCACTGAGGGATTATCGTGGATTGTTGTGGACAGTATACATTTAATTGATTACAGAGAAACTATTGTTAGATTAACATGGGATTCGCCTATTCGGTGATATCTTGATTGGTCGAACTGTCAGTAATCTTCCCGATTGTATATTCCTCATCAGGTCCCAGAATAAAGTCATTTAACGGTTTTCCACTATCTGCTGGTGTTGGGTGTTTCTTTGCCGTCTGAAAAATTTACCCGGCGTCGCTGTCATAACATCGCCTGTTGAAAAATAATTAACTATGAATGACATGTTAGATGCTGAGAAAACTGAACTAGAATACAAAAAAAATCAAAAAAATCTATGAATGGCAACTTCTCTATTTAGATTTGAGATATTTTTCTCAGTAGATTTAATCCCAACTGTCAACAATAAATAAATATGAGCAATACATCTGTTGAGAAAAGAATCTTCAGATAAACGTTGCTCAAATTTGAATTGCGAAGTTATTATCCATCAAAAAAAGGTTAAATTCGGTAGTAGCGGTCTCGTATTGTTAAAATCTTGTGAAAATCTATCACAACCCAAACCCACAGTGTGATTCATATGACTCCAGCAAAAGACATCTCTATCCCTTCGATTAGCAACCCGCAGAGGTGAGAGATAGAGCAGGATTGTTTGTGATTCGCGGTTGTCCCTGTGTTACAAGGTCTCCAGTGGGTGTGATCGCTAACGATACAAAGTTGAAGCCCCATTTTTATTGCGTATACGCATGAAATTGACCCCAGAGTAACTCTGTTGAAACTGCTTTTCTTGTGTCTGATCACATGATGAAAGTTACCAAGAATTGTCCCCATTACGTGAACAATGTTTCAGGTTAACGAGAAGTTACGGAAATAAGACGCGCATGGTGGAAGTAAAAGTAGTCGTGGAACAGACGCGCATGGTGGAAGTAAAAGTAGTCGTGGAACAGACCATAATGGATGATTAAAAACGTGATACCTTCAATTTTGTGTGTGTAAGAGGTGTCTTCATTATAACATTAAACATAATTCCTCAAATAAGTAAAGCTAGATGAACAATGAGCGGGTAAATTTCGTATTTAAGTTATCTGGTGTATAACAGAGCAGGCATTTATAGCTGTCATTTCCTCCGCCAGTTTTCGCATTCAACATCGTAAAGTCCACTAACCCCCAAATTCTCTTTATATTCTTTTCAATACAAAGAAGAAAACCAAAACGTGAATTGGATTAGCCGGTGTCTCCTCAAAACTGTATTTAAAAACTTACCTCCCAGTCAAACTTAGCTGGCTGGTTTGGGTTCTTTGGTGAAGACTCCTTTAAGCCGTTTTGGTAGTCCTGAAAGGAAACAAAAGTGACCGATAGCGTGTGATGTTATTCAGTATATGATGGTGAACAAATATCCAAGAAAATTATATATGTCGATGTATTAAAGCATAATTGGTTGGCAAAGTGGCGGTTTTATATCATACAGATATACTCTAATCGATACAATATTCCAGTGGCAAATTGTTGCCCTGAAACATATCGTCAATGATACATAAAAAACATATATATCGTGGGTTTATATATCTGTTGGACAGAAAATGTGAAGCTGATCCTCAAAAGTGGTACAAATGTAGTAGCAAATAATAAAGTAACAATTTTCCTAGCAACTAAATCAATGTGAATTCGTTTGGTAATATGGAGAAATCAGTTGAAATTAAAGTCGAAGAACAATCTCGGTTTTCGCCTTCGGATTTGGACAGGGTTTCACAGAGACATGCCACTGTATTGGAAAACTGTGCGTTAAATTTCGTGCTGCTTAAGTTTGCAGCTGAATCCCAATAATTTGGTTTATCAAATATAGCAAATGGTCCTCTATGCGCGGCAATATTTCGAATCTACAAATTACCCACTGTTATAATAGCGTGTACAAACGGTGCACAACACCACAGCATATGCCCCGATAGTGCATTCTCACAGACCATTCCTCATTGAGCCCGGGATAACTTTTGATAATATATAGTCACCAAATACGTGGCATTTCTACAAAGACCTCTTAATTCCACGGACCACCTTCACACAAACTAGTATCAGGATAATTCTGCCAGTTTATATGCCAGTCTCATACTATCTCCCTAGTATAATCCGTGGCGTGTCTGACTCCTCCTCCTCCTCCTACTCCTCCTCCTCCTTCTCCTACTCCGCTTTACTCACTGCACAGCGGGTCGCATAGGTGTGTCGCGGGATAGGGTGGGGCGAGAGACCTGGGGTTTTCACTACCTCAGATTCCATGGGCCAGGCTTGCACCCTACAGAGGTTGGGTCGACTGCGCATGCACGATGAGTATTGCGCGATGAGTAGTATAGAAAGGGCACGCGATCTTCCTATCCCTATAAACTAACCCATGGGGGTGAATGAACACATGGGGGTGAATGAGCCATGGGGGTGAATGAGCACTCGTAATTCTAGAATAGCATAGTTAAATTTAGTTAAAGAACGTAATGCATGGCGTTAACATATTCTTTCTGTCAAACAAGCATTGCCACGTGGTCTTACCATTAAGGAACATATCCAGCATTTCATTGTTATACAGCTGGCGAAATATCTCAATATCCCCTTCCTCCTCAAGAGCACTAAAGAATGTTCGGCGAAGTTCTGCGATTCTTGGAGGAGCGGCTGACATTGGATTACGCACGGCCTTCTTCAGCATCCTTAGCTCATCCATAACAAGGGTTTCAACCTCTTGCCACCAGAGTAAAACTTCTTCAGTCATTTCGTCTTTCAGAGTTCTGAAACAATAATAGACTTCTCCAAGAACAATGCATCATTATATTCATTTGTGATCGTCATTTCAAAATCTCGGCATTACTAGGTCTGAATTATCTGGGTGAAAATTTGAACAAAACAAACTGCTGAACAAGATTTTCATCTACAAAATAACATCATATGGATTTCAATGGGAAGTAAGGGCTCATTCAAAATGTGTACTTAGGTTCTGAAGAATTAGTTTTAGTATTCCTCGTTAATAACTTCTAAACTTCTTATCAAAAGTATTTGAATTTTAAAATTGTTACAGTAACGTATACACACCGAAAAGCTTACATCATGTTTTTAAATTTCCCCCCTAAAATAATTCGAGTAAATCCGACAAACGTTATTTCTTAACCCTACCTGGCCTGGGGGGGAGGGGGGCGGAAAGTGCCCCCCCCCCTAGTGAACTTTTCTCTGCTGCTCCAAAACGACAAAACCGAGGAGGCTGAAACTTGGTGACTTTTAAGCTTATCTTATTGGGGTCATTTTGAGCCTATTTTCATATAACCTCGGGCAGAGGATCCTGGGTAAATTCAAAATGGCGGCCATGTGATATCCGCGAAAGTCGTGTTTTCAATCTTTTCGCTCCATTTCTTCACATTTTCCTTGCCTAAAAGGCCTTGAAAGTATTTTATTTATGCAAAACTAATTATTCTATATTTTATTTGAGTTTTTTCGAGAGAAAAATCGGAAAAATGAAAATTTCGAAAAATCGACCCGAAAAAGGCCGAAAAATGGCTTCTGAGAAGATGATGTCACTGTGACGTCATCATGGCGGCCATCTTGGATTTTTTACATTTCCCGGTAGAGCTTGAACCAAAGATACTGTGTGGCAAGTTTCAGCGCTCTAGCCTTAGTGGTAGAGAAAATATATAGGGGGGGGGGCACTTTCCGCCCCCCCCCCCAGGCTGCGATACACCCCAAATCGCCCAGGCCAGATAGGGTTAAATCGTGTATAACTTTGGAATGGAGTCAAACTCAGAATAAATGAGACACGCTTATTTAGTCATACACAGTACAGCGTTACTATCGAATTTCATGTCTTCACGCTTAATGGCATAGTTCTGAGTTATTAGTTATTTGAAAAACGGAGAAAACGAGCCAAACCTATCGAGGGGTGAATGAGAAGTGTCTACAATCGTGTTAACCCTATCTGGCCTGGGCGATTTGGGGTGTGTCGCAGCCTGGGGGGGGGAGGCGCGGAAAGTGCCCCCCCCTATATATTTTCTCTACCACTAAGGCTAGAGCGCTGAAACTTATCACACAGTATCTTCGGTTCAAGCTCTACCGGGAAATGTAAAAAAATCCAAGATGGCCGCCATGATTACGTCACAGTGACGTCATCTTCTCGGAAGCCATTTTTCGGCCTTTTTGGGGTCGATTTTTCGAAATTTTCATTTTTCCGATTTTTCTCTCGAAAAAAATCAAATAAAATGTAGAATAATTAGTAAAAAATAAATAAAATACTTTCATGGCCTTTTAGGCAAGGAAAATGTGAAGAAATGGAGCGAAATGATTGAAAAACACGACTTTCGCGGATACCACATGGCCGCCATTTTGAATTTACCCATGATCCTCTGCCCGGGGGTGTATGAAAATATACCCCAATAAGATAAGCTTAAAAGTCACCAAGTTTCAGCCTCCTCGGTTTTGTCGTTTCGGAGCAGCAGAGAAAAGTTCACTAGGGGGGCACTTTCCGGCCCCCCCCCCCCAGGCCAGGTAGGGTTAAATAACTTACAATCCGATGTAAATGTACGAAAGTTTCCACATTACTTGTTAAAAAGTTTTTAAAAAGTTAATTACTTGATCATTTGATCAGCATGTGTTAGTTGAACACGACCTGCAGTATTAACCGACTGCTTCAGCCTTAAGTGGTATCTCCAGACGTCTTCCCTGACAGTTCATCTTAAAATGTGCAATTTTCTGTATTCAAAATATTTTTTTGATCAATCTTCTTTCCACCAAACTATGGAATTGATTATGAATATTAGGCCAAATACCAATTTTCGAAGAAGGGAGCCTTCATCGTGTATTGTTGAACAGCAGTTGTAGATCTGATTGTTTCGGTCAGATACTAACAATTTAGAGGTTGATGACAGTTTGGAGGGAAATACCAAGAACATTATTCATTTTCAGTTGAAGTTTGGAGAGGAATACTAAGACATTTCCAATTGATATGAATGATCATTTTCTATAAATGGTGGTTTTGTGGGATACATCGGGCGAATTTCGTCATACAAAATTACATATCAGTGTGCCAAACTGAAACGTAAAGATTTGATTTTACAAGGCTATGCCATCATTTCCAATGTGTGATGTCATGATTTTACAAGGCTATGCCATCATTTCCAATGTGTGATAAGTCATGATTTTACAAGGCTACGCCATCATTTCCAATGTGTGATAAGTCATGATTTTACAAGGCTATGCCATCATTTCCAATGTGTGATAAGTCATGATTTTACAAGGCTATGCCATCATTTCCAATGTGTGATAAGTCATGATTTTACAAGGCTACGCCATCATTTCCAATGTGTGATAAGTCATGATTTTACAAGGCTATGCCATCATTCCCAATGTGTGATAAGTCATGATTTTACAAGGCTATGCCATCATTTCCAATGTGTGATAAGTCACGATTTTACAAGGCTATGCCATCATTTCCAATGTGTGATAAGTCACGATTTTACAAGGCTATGCCATCATTTCCAATGTGTGATAAGTTATACATATCAGATACTTTCGGTAAAATACGAGTGTAGCGTTTGGGTCTTTGGCGCTTCGTTTCGTAAGTTGTGTTTGACCGACTGCTTAATACGAGGCTATAGTTAGGTGTTTAAGATCTCCATGGCGTTGCAATATAGTCACAGTAAACCACAGATACATTGATATACTTCACACAGCAGAAACTTATTTGGAATTGATGCAATCCATCAAAATAGATTTTCGTTTGTGAAGTTTCCTTTCAACATGCGAAGTGTACTTACGAATTGGTCACCTGACGTCTGCCGAAACCTCCAACAACATCCAATACAGGGACAATTACGTCTGCATGATCGTTAATAAAATCGAATACTTTCCCCAGAAACCAGGCTTCTGTCGCTACAGCAAGACAGATCAGGCAAGTCAAGCGCATGATCAACATGTTTAAATAGAACACCTCTGGTAAATCTCAGTTTGGTACAATGTGTCACTTCTCTTCTACAAATAAAGAGCGTAGAGGAACATCGCCGAGTAAAATAAAGTTAAGAAGTTGTTACAAGCGATTGGTCCGTCATTCATAATTCAGCCGTCGTCCATTAAAGAATATCCGCGTCCATAATCCAAATACCTATTCCATATTCCATACAGCATTAGCACCATATTCAAAAAGACAATCATAGTATACATAAACATAGACAAGAGAGAAGCGGTCAACAGCTTTCAATGGTGCCGGCAAGACATGTTCCAAAAATATCAAATCCTGATCAGTATTCTTAACCCATATGATATCCGTTGTAAAGTCACCATGATGTATCTCAGTCACGCTTTGAATGTAACTGTTCATATGAGGACCATAAGGACCTTGAAGTACATGGGTTCCTACGGCCCCTTATCCGTTTTTGTTACAAACAAGTAAGCAATAGCATAATAGAGTGTTTCATGAAACTTTCCTATAGATTAAAAACTGAAAAAAAAAATAAAGCTATGGTGAGAGTTTGAATTGTCACGTTAGCGTGAAAAAACATATAAAATCACGACTGAAATATGAATTTACATATTTTTAAATATTTTCAATGTTATATCCCATCGTACATCAACATAGCTTTTGCAACTTGAATTCAGTCCTACACTCGATTATGTCCTTGTAGATGTATATAGCAAAAGGTTTCTTTGGATCCTCGTTATTGGAAATGTGTTCCGTATAATAAGACTCTACGTTTTGTCGTTTAGTTACTATAACGTCAATTTTCAAATATAGTATAATATCCTCAGAAATATTGCAGATTTTTGATTTTTGATTGCAGATGTCCGCGAAAGTCCCCCGTTTTGACTAATGTTCCTTGTCTGTTTTTGTTGTTGCTCTGTTTCCATCTGATTATTGTAATATGTCATTTTTAATAACATACAGTACCCAAGGACGATAAAAAAAATTCATTGTGAGAAAAGAGGGATTAGGTCATCACACTGTTTATATCTAGCCCGTGACGGAATAAAAAAAAACACCCTACGGAATCACGAGTGCGTATTTTAAATCTTCTCGATGAAAGAGTTTTATTAGTTACACATTTAAAAAAAAAAAAAAAAAAAAATCTAGGATGAATTTATGACTTCAAGCCCCGATCACATGTTTTCACATCCCGTGCAAAATAAATATACGTATACGAACTCAGCATGTGCCCGCAAATGCCCTCATGTGTATATCTGCATTGAGGGTAAATGCATCTGATCCGGAGGCTGTGCAAAAGTATATTTACACATGTGTAATATGCAAATCAGGTCATGTGAAGAGGTAGGGCTTGTCCAAGTGGTATGATGTGATAAGGTTCATCAAGGGATAAGAAAACAATTTGGGAGGGGCGGGGATGGGGGGGGATGGCCCTCCAGGCCTGGACAGTTCCCAAATCGCCCAGGCCATATATGGTTAGAGAAATTTCGTGGACTTGTGGCCCTCAACATACACTAGTGTTTTAACGGAAGCGTGTGGTCTGCCAATCTTGACACATTTTCGGCACTGTCCAGTGATTTTTGTGTCGCATAGATTATATCTCCGGATGGTCAGGGTGATATTTTATGGCGATTTGTGAATTTCGGGATGGGGGGGTGATATCCTATAAAATTATCGCCATCTCCCCAAGAACAGCGGGGAATCGTGTATATTATCCACTACGGCCTAACCAATCAGAATACCAGAAACTAACACGACAAATAATGAATATATATATAGATATAGTGAGAACTATTGTGCTAGCTATTTTACAGCAATTACTTCGGCTTAAAAAAAATAGTAGCTACTGTTAATAATGTTTTGTTATGAAACGGAGGAGGTGTCATTTGTCAGAATCTGCATCTAGGGCGAATGACCTATGTTTGGCGCAAATAGTTCATTTGGTGACGATAATCAGCAGTTCAGTATTAAAATTGTTGGTTTCTTTGGCAAAATCTTCCAGGTACCTCTAGATAATGATATTTTCCGCTACATTTGTGTCGCATTTGCCGAAAAGGAGGCCGGGACAGATGACAGAATGAGAATCGCCGAAGATATCCGACATAATAGGCAACACACGTCTTCTTCGGATATTGAAAGAAAAAGTGCTGGACTGTTTTGTCGAGAAAGCTCCAGCTACATATCGTATTGTCAGACCGGTTAATGGTAGAGATGAAGACGGAGTTATGCCGTGACATGGCGGGCTGTGACGTGACGTCATCAATTTGGGAGCAAAAGTCTCAACATATTTTGATGATGATAAATCATCAAAGTGGGACAAAAACACAATAAGCGACTCCGAATGTAAAACAAGGATTCCGGGAAAAATCATGTAAAACGGATTTACATGAAATGTCGCAAAAATGTGGAAAAAGGTAATGTACATGACCCCAAGAACTTTTTCCTTGTGGAGTAAACATAGACTGTGATTACTTTTTCTGTCTCACGAGTTTTTCGGAGCCGTTGATTGACTTTCCCTGAAAAGTTATGATGCGCGTGTGCATTCGTCAGGCAGGACTGGGATGGACGTTTTGGGGTCTAGGCAGACCACCCTTGGTCCAAATGTACCGTATAGGATCTCAGTCTGAAGCTGTTGTAGAGTCAGACCGGGGTGAGTTTACTGGACGTCACTGGAGTTGCTCAGAATCAGCCGGTATGCTCTCAGCATCTGCATCGGTTTCTTGTGCCTCGGTGTCTCCATGCCCATGTATATTCTTCTGGTGTCGCATCATATCTTTATATCTGGTGAACGTGCGTTCGAACTCAGAACTCATGTTGACGGTTGAATGTCAACTGTGCAGGTCTTTTGGGATATGCTTGCTTTTGGTGACACAGTTACCCTGGTGCACCCTATAACCCACATACTATATAGGCGGCACCATCAGGTAAGCGCACATGTTTCCGGTGATGACGTCTCTTCTGATGATGACGTCAATTCCATCAAGGGTCAAAGGTCAACCGTCAAATCATGTATGTGTGACTGGACCGTCCACAATGCGTTCAGACGTTACTACGTCAAGATAGGGCGTTAAGGCGTAACGACGGGGGTTGACGGGCGTCAATCCATTTCAGTGAATTTGTTTCAATTCCATGGGATATCTTGACCCATCAGAGCTGAGCTATTTCACTAAGGCATAGAAGCGTTAAGCTAGGCCTTGGCGGGCGTTACTGTGTTACGTCCGTGATAGCAAGCGTATCCTAAAGATATGCACAGTCGACGTTTAACTGTCAACATGGGTTATACATGCCCTGAGTGCGAATGCAGGTTGACCAGACGCTACGATATGATGCGACTTCAGAAGACTATACATGGGTATGAAGGCACCGAGGCGCACAAGAAGCTGATGTAGCTGCTGAGAGCATACCGACTAATTTTGAGAGTCTGATACAGAGAGTTTTGAGAGTCTATTTATTGATACCGACAGCTCACTTGTTGATAGTCAGACTATGTCCCAGGGAAGACTGAGTGTGGAAGAACCAACTTTTTTTTTATCTTATTGTACATGAGGCGATTAATACTCATATGGAGGCGATCTAGGACCCCGGAAAGCACAACTTACAATAGGCATACACCACCATGTTCCCCGACTTCAGAAAAACAGTCATGGCTATCCATGAACAGTATAGACTACTGCCGCTTGAAATGAAAAGCGACCCCACGCATAGGTCCATCATTAAGACCAATCGTCACTTGAAAGAGGCTATGGGGCTACCGCCCATCGAGGCCCTAAGAAATGCGGTTAAATGCGCAAACAGCTGCTCCAGGACGCGTAGGACAAATGGAGAATAGCGATCATGGCCGAAATTTGACAAAAACCCCAAATGGCGGCTTCTAATTGGACAGAAGCAGCCGAGAATACGTCTAACGCATGCGAGCTATCATTGACGCAGCACGAACTGGTGGCTTTTGATTGGACAAGAGCAGCCGACGATGGATGGCTTTTGATTGGACAAGAGCAGCCGACGATGGATACACGCAGTGTAAACATAACCAACGCTGCTCTCCCAGCGCGGGTATGATGTAACATTGTAGAGAAAGAATTATATGAAAACTTGTGAACGTGTTGTCCTTCTTTCTCTCAACTGTCTGCGTCTGGGCGTGAAGACGTAAGAGAGTAGGTATAGAAGACACAGAATAACTTACTCCGCCAGTGTTAGGGCGTCGCTGCATTTCGATGAAATAGCGGCCACTCCATGGGGATGTGTATGAGATATCTGCTGTGCCATTTCACTAGGGCGTTGAAACATTGTTAGGCGTTTGCGTGTGTCAACCAGACATCAGACATAAATACCACAAGACTCTCCGTATACACACCGAGGGTCCATACACCCACACGGAAAATACCCTGCTTCTACTACTCCTCCAGCGCGCATGCGAGTATCACTGTCCCAGAACCCTGTTCACAATAATTCACCTACCTATGCCCACTCCTAAAGGTTAGGGTGTTGGGGTAGCCATGTGTCAAGTGCGCATTCAAGCGACTTCTCTACTACTAATGGCGTCACAGATGACGTCACTTTCGGTAAAAATCAGTCTAGTTGTAATCTAGACCACGAGAGCTCCTCACCCTCTACGCTATATTGGACCGTGGATAGCCCACCTTTTCCTAAACGAGCCCTTGCATGCGCCGTAAATATCATCTTTCTCTACTACTCCACGGCTGCGCATGCGCAGATTGACAGCACTAATACAAAGTCCCCGCCAGTCTGACTACCCCACGAGAGCTGGTCCACCAAGATCTCAAGACGACCTCCCCAGGCCCGCCTGACGAGTGCTCATACATTGTTCACCAACAGTTATTATGTAATTGTCTTTAGCAAGTATTTCGAATTGAAACTTCGCCATGTAGAATCTGCAACAAAATGCAAATATAACCGTTCTGCATTGAAAGATAACTCGGCTTTATTAACGCCATGCAGAGGAATTATAGCCGAGTAAACGTAACGTATCCTTTAAGTAACAACTATTCAATTAAAACTCACCTGTGAGATTGGTAGATTTGGTTTTGGAAACTGACAGCCACAGATCACTTCCGAGATGTCTCAGTCACTTTTTACGCTTCGAACTGGCCTTTATATACCTTTAAGATGGGTGTGAAATAGACACATGGAACTATGTTTTGTCAAACTCGAGACCCGGTAGTTAAATTCATATCAAATGAAAAATGCAAGTTATTACGATGTTGACACCAATAATCAACCCGTTTGTTTGACTGGATGGATCTGATCCAATGGCAATGTTTAAGATACATGGAAATTTGGCGCATGGCATCGGTATCATGTCCGTCACGCCGTTGTTGAACGTTTTATCATGGGATTTTACAATTACAATTTGGTATTACGTAGCGCACGTGGATGTTTTCTTTAAACATAAGGATCCAGAATCTCTAACAGACTCCAAATTTTGTTTGTTTTGAAAATGAAAATTTATAGTCATCTCTGTAGACTTTGGTCATTTGTAGGGTGGTGAAAAAAGCGACAAAAAATATTTTCTTATGCCAAAATTTAGGCTTTTGACAGGCAAAACTTGAGGCTGGTTTAGTCCATGAGCACTGCAGTTGATCCACACGTGTGTATAAAACGCATGGTGATCAATTGATTAAGTTTCTTCAAACTTTAAACAAATAATATGGAAAATTGTATCAGGCCCCTGCCCTCGGCAGTGAGATTGAGTCAGTCGGATTATTACTTTTTTCGTTGTTGAAAGGTCAGTCAGTTTAGTTCCAACTGGTGAAAATTTATAGATAACTTGTTCCTCATAGTAATTTAGCAGAAGATTATCTCAAAATATCATGGTAAGAGAGCCGCAAGAACAAGTGGGAAACGTCGTTTGTTGTTGCTGTTTACCGCCTCCTTTCTGTTTTCCTTTTTTGTTTTGTTTTTGGAGATGACGAAAGCCAATACAGGTATGACTTCTAAACGCGTAACTTGGTCTAAGATCGACAACGAATGATAAATATTAATATATTCACATCACGATCATCAATTCAACCACTGCTCGTTGCTCAACAACAATAACAACAGCTCGTCTCGATAAATTAAAAATAAAGCAAATCAATAAAAATCTGCCTAAATTCAGATCTGTTCATAATTGCAAAAAATGTTCCAGCATGTATCCAGTATATTTTTTTGTTTATTTCTTTAATTAGAGACCGTACCATGAAGTTATCGGTTTTTGTAAAACAAAACACCCAAAAGGTTAGATTGATTGAAACAAAATCCCTTTACCTCCAGTATTATTTTCATATTGTGTCTTGCAAGTCCAAGTACATGAAGTGACAAACAGTACTCCGAATGACAGTTGCTTGATCTCAGTGTTATGGCTGACAAATTTTTTGACTTTTTCCTGCATTTTGGTCTTTCTCGATATCTCCAATGTCAAATATTTGAATTATATTTCTTGAGTCTCAGATTTACTCCAAGTTAATTTTTAGATTTTTTTTCTGGAGATCAGAGTGAAATATGGAGACTCACGAAGTGAGACTTGCATGGAAGGCCTACATTACCTTTGACAACAACTTTGTGAAACGTCAAGGAATGTGTCAGATTCTAACCAAGTTATTGTTCTCTAATCTTTCGAGCTTTGTTTGGTCTACATTTCACTGTGAATAGATTGTGTAGGCAGCCATTTTCTCTATAAGTATGTTCGAGTGCATCCCATTTCTTTGCCAAATAATCTGACGTGTTGTAAGATATTATGATTGGATCAGTTTTCGTCACCAGAGCTCGAAGGTGTTTTTAGGATGAAGAGAACTTTAAAATAATTATTTACTGAATTGTACTGAACAATTTGACAACTGAAAACAATGGGAAAAGAAAGTGTTTAGCATCAGTGAATTTGTGCTAGACAATCAGCACTTCTTGGGGCTAATGTGCTGGCCGTGCATCAACAAAATGGAAAATATTTATCCTTAAGAGCTCTACCCTAATGCAAACTTGTTTAAAGAGTTTACCCCATCGGCAACCTTAGTTGAATCTTATTCCTTTCTCATTTATTCGGCATAGTGGCCTTTTACGGGGTTACTTTTTCCCCAACAAAAACAGCAGTACTGCTTCATTCGGGACTTTTCCAAGGGAGAACTCTTCACTTGCGCAGTCAGGGTAGATACTTCATGTAAGTTGCCATTGTCGGAGTCTTTGTGTGGCTGAAAAGGCACAGGTCTAGATACATTGTTGTCCCCAGACTTGACCATTGTATGCATTGTCTCGTGATTCTTACATGGAGTATGAAGCGCAGTCAGTAACCAGATCTGTCAAAGATTGCGCAACCTCAGTTTTCACCGGAAGTTCGTTTTTACATAGGTTCGTTTTCTCGAAAAAATCTATATCTTTTCTTCGTTTTTTTTTAATGTACAAACCTACGTGTATCACCCACAGGTATTTCTACAACAAATCCTATCACTAATGGACATTGAGCACGTCGTAGTTTTCTCAAATAAGCATGTGACTTTCATGGCTCACCCATGCCTTAGTCTGATACCAATATCGCCCTCTCCCTGTCCCGGGCAATGGCGATAACAATAATTGTTCAGGTTGATGACTACAAAGCTGGCATAGTAAAACTATTTTCTCAAAACTTGCAACTCTTGTGTGTGCATAAACAGTACCGGTATGTACTGGTGTTGGCATTGGTGTTGTTTACCGTAAAAGGTCTTTCGATTATTGACGCGAAAATTCTTGTGAATACGACGGCGGAATAAACTCGGATCTGACGCTGATACTGTTTTGAGCTCGAAATCTCCCTGTGTTTTACGTCATTCATTGCAAAAGTGGTGAGTAGTAGGGTCAACCCTTTTAAAGTCAACTTTTCCAGGGAGATAACTCTTGATGCCCTTGATTCCAGGTTATAATATTCATTGTTGGCACGTGTCAATAATCGGCGCTCGATGGGTCAATTTATTATTCATCAGGGTTAGTGAGTGAGTGAATAGGGGTTAACGTCGCTTTCAACATTTTTTCAGCTATATCACGACGGGGAAGGGAAGGGAGGGGAGGGGGAGAGGCAGGGGAACCTACTTGTAACAGAGCAGATCTAATGCTGCCATTTTATAGTGCTGTCCCACTGAAATATCATGCCGTAGGCAGACATGACACCCCACTCGGTCACATTATACTGACACCGAGCGAACCAGTCCTTGTTCTATCCTCTTAATGCTGAGCGTAAGCGAGGGAGCAACAAGTTCCATTTTTCAAGTCTTAGGTATGACCCGGCCTGGGATCGAACCCAGTACCTACCGCTTACGAGGCCGACGCTCTAACCATTAGACCACCGCATCAGCATAATATGGTAATATTGTTCTTTCATATTTTTCACGCCAGAATGTTAATCCACAACAATGTATTTAAACTAATCAGGAATGTACTGACAAATGTCATTCTTTTTATCCACGCCCCATTGGTCATTATTGATATTGGTCCTTGCTGTAACGTGTCAGAATCGGTCACAAATTTATTTTTAAATCAAACAGAATGCAGCAACTAAACCTGGAAATTTGTATTGGAATAACGTAACGATTGTCAGTAAAATTATTAAGTTCTGGCTATATCATATGCAGTGTTTTATTACAGTATCAATACTATAATATCTTCGCCCCGTATTCCATGGCCACGTGGAACTGTAGGGGTTGCTTGTAAAACCGTGGCTATACCATCCGGTAATAAATGCCCAGTGGTTTGGCCAGGGCTTAACTGAAAAAAAAAAAGTATAGGAAGCGGCCATGCACGGCCTTTCACATCTGAGGCCGTCAAGGCCACTATAGTTCCGACAGGGGGCGCCACCAGGGTGACCTTTGACCTCGAATTCCTCCGCAGTGATGCGGTCTGGCGGTGATGCGGTCTGCCTCCGCGGACAGAAAATAATCCCACGGGGAAAAATGCATGGAATGCATGTATGGACCCTGGGATGTACTAACATGTACTGTACATGTAAGTACTAGGGTCCTAGTGGTAACTGACCCGAGTCGCTTTATCTAGAGGCCGACGCTCTACCATTAGGCCACGAGTAAATGGCTACAAACCAAGGTTGAAAATAGCATATATATGTCTACCATATGGTCCATACTGGCCCACTGGCCAATGTTGAACCTAATGGGAAATTTACTTCTGGTCATTGTAGTATGGGTTGTTTGGTTTTGTTTTTCACATCTCAACACCTAGAACACGATGGGCGGGGTCCCGAAGCGACTGGCTGAAATTTTTGAAAAAGTCACTGGGCGAATGCGTAGTGGGTAAATAGCGCTGGGCGGACGTTTTGGGTTCTAGGTGAGCCCCTAGTGGGCCGATGGAGTCGAGTGAGGTATCAATGTGAAGCACACGTGAGGGAGCATCCAAAGGGCTGGGTGTGACGTGGAACCGAGGTAATTTTGCGCATGCGCGGTAGACAAAGGGTATGGAAATAGACGTTTTGGGATCTAGGTGAGCCCCTAATGGGCCGATGGAGTCGTATGAGGTATCAATGTGAAGCATTCGTGAAGAAGCATCCACCTGAACTAGTGTCTCGGCCGTTGTCAACATTCGGCGCATGCACAGACAGGGAATTGTGGGGAAAGGGTATGGAAATAGACGTTTTGGGGTTTAGGTGGGCCACTCGTGGTCTGATTGAGTCGAGTGAGGTATCAATGTGAAGCAGTCGTGAGGAGCATCCGCATGGGTGGTATGTGGGGTAGGAATATCGTCATCCTGCGCTTGCGCAGGCAGACCGTAGTATGGAAATAGACAGTTTGTGGCCGATATGGACCACTAGTGGTCAAAGTGAAGCTTTTGTGGGGTAGAGTCAGAATGGCGTGTTTTTTTTCGCATCAGTCTGCGCATGCCTGGCCGTAGTATAGAAAGCAGTCATCTTTGGGGAAGTGACGGAAGGTATTTGATGTAGAGATGGACCACTATTGCTCCGAATGCGTCGTGTGGGGTGTCATTTTGTAGCTCTCGGGGTGTAGACCCCGATTTGAAGGATGTCCACTGCATCTGTCACGTCATCGGTGACGTCATCAGTACGAGTAGTAGCCAAAGTGGGTGTTTTGGGACGTTGAAGGCAGGTATTTGGTGTAGAAATGGGCCATCCTTAGTCCGAATGCGTCGTGTGAAGTGGCATGTTGTAGCAACGCCCACCAGCGCCACGCTCAACGCGTCAACGCCCTTGTAAATTAGCCCAAAAGCTGTGATTTGTCTAGACACCAATACATCGAAATGCAGTGACGCCCAGAGAGAACAACAACAACAACAAGTTTTTTCATATAGTTTATTCTCCCCAATGTTACATCATACCCACTCTGGGGGAGCTGCGTTGGGCAGGTTTACGATACAAGTAGCCTCTTGTCCAATCAGAGGCCGCCGTTTGGCGCTGCGTCTGTCATACTCGTTCTTGCCCGTTAGATGTATTCTCAGCTGCTCTTGTCCAATCAGAGGTCGCCATTTCAGAAAGTTCTATCTTCGGCCATGTTCGCTCTGAACCGTTTGTTCTAATCGTCATCGGGCAGGCCAGGATTCCGTTGAGGCAACATATCCTCAGATACTTGTTTGCGTATAGCGGAGCTCTTGAAGCTCGGAGCTCTTGGAGCTCAAAGCTCGGAAGTGACGTCATCGTACGCATGCGCACGCATCTGTGGTGCATCCGCACCCTGGTGTACCCTATGCCCTACGGGCTATAGGGTACAGGGTGCACCACAGATGCGTGCACATGCGTACGATGACGTCACTTCCGAGCTTTGAGCCCCAAGAGCTCCGGAGCTCCGAGCTTCAAGAGCTCCGGAGCTCCAAGAGCTCCGGAGACCCCTGAATGTATTCACCCATGCGCTGATAGATACTCAGAATGCGCAAACAGGTATCTGAGGATATGTTGCCACAACGGAATCCTGGCCTGCCCGACGACGATTAGAACGGTTCAGAGCGAACATGGCCGAAGATAGAACTTTCTGAAATGGCGACTTCTGATTGGACAAGAGCAGCTGAGAATACATCTAACGGGCAAGAACGAGTATGACAGATGCAGTGCCAAATGGCGGCCTCTGATTGGACAAGAGGCTACTTGTATTGTAAACCTACCCAACGCGACTCTCCCAGAGTGGGTATGATGTAACATTGGGGGGAATAAACTATATGAAAAAACTTGTTGTTGTTGTTGTTGTTCTCATCCTTGTTTTGCTGTTGTTCTCTCATTTGTCTACATCATGGCGTCAAGATGCTATGCTAGGGTGTTAAGCCGTAACGACGGGCGTTGACGGGCGTCACTGTATTTCGATGTATTGGTGTCTAGATAAATCACAGCTTTTGGGATAATTCACCAGAGCGTTGAAGCGTTGTGCTTGGCGTTGGCGGGCGTTGCTACAAGATATCACTTCACACGACGCATTCGGACTAAGGATGGCCCATTTCTACACCAAATACCTGCCTTCACCGCCCCAAAACGCCCACTTTGGCTACTACTCGTACTGATGACGTCACCGATGACGTGACAGATGCAGTAAACATCCTTCAAAGCGGGGTCTACACCCCGAGAGCTACAAAATGACACCCCACACGACGCATTCGGAGCAGTAGTGGTCCATCTCTATACCAAATACCTTCCGTCACTTCCCCAAAGATGCCTGCTTTCTATACTACGGCCAGATTGCGCATGCGCCATTTGACGCGACTTGCAATAAAACAGCTTCACTTCGACACCTCCCACGACCCATTTGGACCACTAGTGGTCCATATCGGTCCCAAAATGTCTATTCCCATACTACGGCTTGCCTGCTCATGCGCAGGATGACGATATTCCTACCCCACATCCACCCAGGCGGATGCTCCCTCACGTGTGCTTCACATTGATACCTCACTCGACTCCATCGGCCCACTAGTGGCCCACCTAAACCCCAAAACGTCTATTTCCATTCCATTTTCCCACAATTCCCTGTCTGCGCATGCGCAGAATGTTGAAAACGATCGACACACTTGTCCAGGCGGGTGCTCCTTCACGACTGCTTCACATTGATACCTCTCTCGACTCAATCGGGCTACGAGTGGCTCACCTAGACCCCAAACCGTCTATTTCCATACACTTTGTCTACTGCGCATGCGCAGAATGACGTCAGTTCTACGTCACGCCCAGCCCACCGGATGCTCCCTCACATATGCTTCACATTGATACCTCGCTCGACTCCATGGGAGCAATAGTGGCCCACCTAGACCCCAAAACGTCTATTTCCATACCCTTTCCCCACAATTCCCTGTCTGCGCATGCGCAAAAGGGGGGAGGCACTAGTTCAGGTGGATGCTCCTTCACGAATGCTTCGCATTGGTACCTCATACGACTCCATTGGCCCATTAGGGGCTCGCCTAGATCCCAAAACTTGTATTTCCATACACTTCGTCTACCGCGCATGCGCAGAATGTGTGCTTCACATTGATACCTCACTCGACTCCATCGGTCCACTTTGGGCTCACCTAGACCTCAAAACGTCCACCCAGCGCTATTTACCCACTACGCATGCGCACAGTGACTTTTTCGAAAAATTTCAACCAATCGGTTCGGGACCCCGCCCATCGTGTTCTAGGTGTTGAGATGTGAAAAACAAAACCAAACAACCCATACTACAATGACCAGGAGTAAATTTCCCATTAGGTTCAACATTGGCCAGTGGGCCAGTATTGACCATATGGTAGACATATATATGCTATTTTCAATCTTGGTTTGTAGCCTATAACTCGTGGTCTAATGGTAGAACGTCGGCCTAATGGAGAGTCCATACATGCATTCCATGTATGTTTCCCCGTGGGACTATTTTCTGTCCACGGAGGCAGACCGCATCACCGCCAGACCGCATCACCGAGGTGGAATTCGAGGTGAAAGGTCACCCTGGTGGCGCCCCCTGTCGGAACTATAGCGGCCTTGACGGCCTCAGAGGTGAAAGGCCGTGCATGGCCCTTTTCATATACTATAACCTGGAATCAAGGGCATCAAGAGTTATCTCCCTGGAAAAGTTGACTTTAAAAGGGTTGACTCTACTACTGTGGTGTCATCTGGGTCCGTCTTTGGATCATTCAAAAGATAAGAATGAATGACTGGATAAGTCGCTTTTTGGCAGGGTAGGGTGAGGGATACAGACGCTACTATGATGTATTTAATTGTCTAACTGGTATAAACATAATCCCTTTGGAAAAATGGGAAAACGCACTGGGTCGGTCAGATCAGATAAGCTGGAAAAAAGTATTCAAAAGTGTGGCTCATTGTACCGAATACACCACCCTCAGAGACACCCAGTATAAAATTTTACATGAAATTCTCCTAACAAAAAACTTCCTACATAAAACTGGAATATCAGATTGTAATTTATGTGACCATTGTAATCAAGAGCCAGAAACATTAGAGCATCTCTTTCTCATTTGTCCAGTTGATAAGAATCGTTTTGGCAGTCTTGAGGGGTGGCTGAAAACAAAAATCTGAATGCTGGGTGACATTGAAGCGGACAAGCAAATCTTAGGATTTGGTCATAAGCAGTGTAACATATATCCATTGCTGTTACTGACCAAAGAATATATCTAATCGTCAAAGTTTGGAAACTTAAATCTTAATTTGAAAGCCCTTCAAAATATATTGTACCAGAGCTACTGCACAGAAAAAATATACTGCCTTTAATAACAAGCGAGAAAATAGAAAAATTCAAACAGAAATGGGTGCTTTTTGAAAACTTTTTCAAAACATATCACACTCCAAACGAGTAAAAATCGAAACAAGTTTTCAAGGCAACAGTTAAATGTGTCCACATTGTTTATGTTTATGGGTGGTAATTGTATATGTTGGTTTTCTTTGGGGGGGGGGGGGAGCAGGTGTATCGAGATGTTAAATATTGTGGAAAGCTGATTTACTAGAGATGTATGCATGTTCAAAGTATGATTATTTGCATTATTATTTTATTACATGAGCAGTGTGACTACCGTCACAGGACCTACGAAGTAGAGTAGGCATTAGGACTCGATCGTATTTTCATTGAGATATGATGTGACCCTCCCCTACGGTACGTTTCATTATAATATGGTACATGTACAACCTTCCATAACAGCCACAGGTTCTCTTTATAACATGCCTTTTGTGAGATTGAGCAAGATTATATTCTGGGTATTTATATATTTACATCGATGTGTTCGTGCCACAAAAAATGAAAGTATATTGGTGAATGTTTTGGTCATTTAGTGATCCGGCCCTGGTACATCAAGCAGTTGAATAGACTCGGAGTTAAACGTCTATAAATAATAGTTCGCTCAGCTGTATTGAGGTCGCTGTCCTCAGATCTGCGGTTGAATCCAACAGCGAGAGAGCACCAGGCATGCCAGGGCTGTTCCCAAATTCCATGGTGTCATGTTTCCCTCGCTTAAATGATCGGACTTTTCTCCGTATGATCTATAACAATATACTGAAGTGTTAATTATAAATCTAATTTTAATCAGAATTATTTCAGATCAGAACTTGCTGGTAACAATGCCCTAATGCTCGTTCATGCCAAAAATCAAGGTTCTAATGTCAACGGTTCTCCTTATTTTGCCGACGAAAGGATTCGGATGGACTGCCTGACTGACTGACTCACTCATTACCGGGCAATTTGCGATCTGTAGCCTACTTCGTAGGAATATGCAAATAAAAAATAGAAAATTAAAAAAAAAGAATGACTGGATAATGTCCAATATATTATTTCCATGAAAATGAGCCAATTGTTCTAGCAAAAAGAACAGTCAATAAAGAAACATCAATAATTCTAATTCCTAGTTCGACTTTCTTACAGGGAATGTTGACTTAAAATCCAGAAATTCCCGACTTATTATCTTGAAATCTTGACCGATTTGCTCGCAATTACTATCTCAAAAGTTCGACTTAATATGTGGAAAGGACCTTGTATGTTTAGTTGAGTGAATGGCCACAGAAAAGGTGCGGTAGAAGTGCCAAAAATAAAATATAAAATATACAGAAAATTGTTCAGTTGGCATGAAGTACAATATTATGTTGTATACTCAGAAAAGTTTCAAGCCACGGAGTCTCATCATTCACGATTAACAAGGCCGTGAAATAGTGTATTCGTGCAAAATCGCCAATTTTGAGGCGAAAACACCTCACATTTATTTCTGTTAACATATGAAGATAAACGATAACCAGAACCAGCTTGATACAGCATACTCGCTGTTCCAATACGTAGTGGTAGACCAAATCTGGTTCTGGTTATCGTTTATCTTCATATGTTCACAGAGAAGAACAGGAATTGTTTTCACCTCAGAATCAACTATTTTGCACGGATGCACTACTTCACGGACCTGTTACTCGAGAATCATGAGACTCAATGCCTTAATTTTTTTCTGAGTATAGAATATAATATTGTGCTCTATCCCAATTGAACAATTTCTTGTAGTGGAAGTATTTTATATTGGTACTCTGTATTGCACCTGACCTGGGGCCATTTTCCCATCTAAAGATACAAGGTCATTTCGTCTTAGTAAACATGCTGATTCTTATCTTTTCAAGAGCAAGGCAATTAGTCAGTTTAATGTTATTTAAAGTGTAGGACCGAGTAGTCCGTTTATAGGGAGCCTGCAAAAATCAACAACATGGTATTTCACAGCTGAACAGCATTGCAGAACTTATTTTAATGCGCAGTTCCCAGGAGTATTTAAAGCGATTGAAATTACAAAAGCATATTATTTCTGTCACAATAAATACGTTATCAATGAACAATATTAAACCAGTTTATAAATTTGGTCATGTTGCCGTTCCTTCCCTCATGTACAGAGCAAATTGCGCTGCCATAGAAAATATGCGACTAGATATTTTTGGACGAAATTCCCAAAGACTTTGAATGATTCATTTTCATTCTAATTCATTAATATAGTCCTAAGATTTAATGCATATGTACTCGCAAAGAATATCTCTGCTACATATAATGTTTTGCAATTGCGGTTTTGCAACGTGCACAATTGGTTTACAATATAGAAATGACAATTTGGTATGGAGTATAGCTCACCATACTCACAAAGCAATTTGCATGTATGGAAATTATCTTTGACAAGAAGAATAATTTAGCCGTCAGTGAAAATCGAACACACGATCCTTCTAATCTGTAGCGTTGCTCTTATATGCCGACCTATAGGCGATAATTCGTAGGTTCGATTCCAGCTGACGGCTAAATTTGTATTTCTCTCAAAAATGATTTCCATGTATACAAATTACTTTGTTGGGGGCTATACTCTATACCAAATTGTCATTTCTTTTCTATAAAGCCAGTTACTGCACATTGTAACAACGAGAGAAAGGATTGTCCTTCATTGGGACGGTTCACGGAGTATCACCTATCTAGCTCACATGGTATTATATGGATCTTACAAAAGCGTTAACTTTCAACATTAGCATATAACTTTTAGAATGACAAAGGATTCCGAATGTTCATTCCATCGCAATAAAGAATTTGTTCGGTATTATTCTTCTCTTGCTCGTTACAGTGGACTTTTTCGCCATGTGAAAAATTGCAGTGAACAACTGTTCGATCAGCACTTGTTGACTAGGATCACCAATAACATTAGGTGCTTTCGTTTCTAAAATCAATTAAATCCAATGTTTGGTTTTGTGCACTGCATCTCGGCTCATCCTTGCATTGAAAATGTGCAGACCAGAGAGGATTTCTTGTGTATTGACCATTTAATGAGGAGTATTGCTCATTCCACGTTACATATCCAAAGGCATATATAATGTTTTATCAATTGGAAGAAGAGGTAATATGGAAAGTTGTACTCTTTTCATGACATTTAGTAAATACACTTCAATTTCATAGTATAGTTAGGCCATGGAACTGCAGTAAACAACGGAAAATTATTATATAACTGATGATTTTGGTGTGGAAAGACGAACAACCGATTTATTGGTCTACGGTACTGCATGTAAGCACAAAACATTAGCAATATTACTGTTCTTAGTTGAGCGTGGACACATCGTCAAATGTTCATTTCAAGACGGCAAAGATTTTGTCCAGCATGCTCTGTTTCCTGTTCCACACTGCAATGTATATACACAGACAACAGAATATTATAAAATACAACAATTAATAGCACAAACTAAATTTACTTTTGAGCCATCTGATTGCGGCTAGACACGTCACAATCACACCGTACACTCAGTCTTTGAAAAGGCAACTGAGGTAAATTTGGCTTATTTAAATGTTTCGTTTTCTGAACAACTCCATGGACAAATGCAGTGGAAATGAACATAACTTGGATGGGACTAAACATTCGACAACAAAAGACAACGGCTGCTGTTGAAAGACCACACTCGATTAAGAACCGTAGCAATGGACAAGAGCAGCATACTGCTCAACAATTTTTTATTGCGATTGAACGAACTTTCGAAATCCTTTGTCATTCTAAAGTAATATGCTAATGTTGAAGGTTAACGCTGTTGTAAGAACCGTACTAAGAGTAACTGTACGGTCTAGAGGGGTCGTGTGTTCGATTCCCACTGACGGATAATGTGTTACAGTCAATGAGAAATTCGAGCAAATATATGTTGTTGTTGGGGTTTGACCAACCCAGTAAAAAAGATTATAAGGATAAGTGTCATACTCGTGACAATTTTTGTTTATCATTTTGATATGAATTCTACTACCGGGTTTCGAGTTTGATAAAAGAAAGGTGCCATGTGTCTATTTCACACTCATCAAAGATATGTGAAGGTCAGTTCGAAATATATCAAACTGAATGATCTCTCGTTGCCAGGTCCTAAAACTAGATCTACCATACTCACACGCGAGGTTTCGTTACATATTTATAACTTAAATGACAAGTGATGTCTACTCGCCGATAAATCATGCACGTGTGCCGTAAATGAAGCTGATATACTTTCCATACAAGAAACTTCGAAATTGTAGTTTCTGTTGAAGACTACAAAGTGAAGTTGCAGAGACTCCAAATAATTGTGGAAACCTATACCATATAATAATGGAACCAATGTTGATCCAAAGGTGCTCCCTGGTCTCTTTTGGTAACTTTTTTTAAACATTTAGCAGAAGAATTTCAATTTAATTTTAAGCCATTGCAAATCGACTTATTAAAAGGATGAAAAGATATATCAAAAAAACGAAAAAATTATTGTTAATTGTAGCACGTACAATGCGGTTGTTTCCAGTAAAGACTCCAGTAAACTTTCAATAGCAAAGGCCTGTTGTATATCGCTTTAAATGCTAATGTTGTAATCCCCTTTCCCAGTTTAATTCCCAAACATCAGGTTCATCCCGGCGACCGGCCAGGTGGACGGACACGTGATACCCGGTGTACATTTGTGATTCGTAATCCTCGTTTCTAGCAGAGGAGACATTTTTAACGATTGATAACTCCCGTAGTTTATCTCACTATTCCAAGAATGAACCATTATGCTTTCATTGATGATAAGTTTGATAACATCAAGTCGAAAATATATAGTCCAGTTATTAACGAGAACAAAATATTCTCATAACCATAGAAAGGAGAGGCAATGAACCACAAATTGTTTCACGCGTCAGTGTATACCCGTCTGTCCGCCGGTGCGAATCCAAGAATTAAAGTGGAATAGGCAGATTCGTCTTACATTGGTTGAAACATATTTTTATCCACCAGATGACGTTGATATACATGTACTTCAACAGCGATCTTTACAAACTATATATGAGGGTTAGAACCACATATAAAGTAGTTTTGTATGGAAGCAACTCCAGTCCTATTGAACGGTTCTCATTGCAGCCCTATTTCTCATAATACTGAAATGATTGACAGCACTAAAATGTATTATGATGTATAATTTGTTCATTTTGAAGAAGAAATAGGAAAGTAACGGATATTTTTGTAAAATTGAGGAATTTTTTCGATTTTGTGGATGGGGTAACATTTGAAGTATTTCTCCAACAATCCAGCAGATATTCCAACACAGTAGCACGATGAATGCCACAAATTTCTGTATGCTGATGAAGCGGTTCAGCCGAAAAACAATTTTTGCATAATTTCAAGTCTCTTGAATTCCAAAGCCCGAATGACCGCCATATTTTTGCACAATCTGTCCATAGCTAATACCTCAAAGGAGGTGTTCGGTTTGACCGTATTTTCTTCCTTAGTGTGTTGCGTTTATAAACCGAAAATATAACTTCCTCTCGTTTACTTCAAAAGTTATTAGCTTGAGAGAGAAAATACTGAATTTTCATGTTCTCAATTTTCACCGAGAAGAGATTTGTCAAAGAAATATTACGAGTATTAGAAAATAAGCATTTGTTTGTTTTTGCAATCTTTGGTGATATTCTTGAAGGGAATTCCCTTCATATATAAAATATGACACCTTTAATCAAAACGAGTCTTACTTATCGAAATGCGGTGGATTTGATCCAAAATGATACTGAAAAATCGTTTTGGTTAAAGGTGTCATATTTTCATAATATTGAAATATGTCAAAACGCTTGTAATGCTCTGAAAGGGTGAAGTTCACCGCCATTCGGCACATGATTCCTTACGTCAATAGTTGTAACTGCTGCTTGGCCGAATGGTTAGAGTGTCGGGCTACAGATTAAAAGAATCCCCAAATCGCTGAAAAAAAATATATTTTTTCCTTTTTGCCCCATCTTCATTTTGGACTTAAGGTACAATATTGACGCGAAATAAAGACAGCGAACACCTAACGCACATAATCCAATATTTTATTATAATTCGTGAATAGAATTGCACACAAACAACTGCACTCACACAGTCAGACCACTTGTTCAGTATTTGAATATTCTGACGATCCAGCAGAGCAAAAAATTAATTGTTACACATATGTAATTTTTACATGAGGGTATTTCGTTATAGGGCAGCGGAAAGTTGTATCTATGAATTAAAAAGTTATAAGGTTAAACTTGTCTTACATCAAGACCTTTATTAAGGAAATGACCCTCAACACGTGGTGACGCTTGCTTTCCCCAAGGGGTTATGCATGTGCCAATATATTGTGTGTTTTTTAGCAGTTACTTCCTTAATTATTGTTCGCTGAACTTTTGGCAGTGATTTTTCAGTTTTCGAGTCGGTTTATATATTAATATAACTGATTATTGTTCGTAAATATCTGGGTCGTTCATGAAAATACTAATGACAACTGTATGAGAATATAAACCAGAAATTCGCATTAGACTCGCCTCGCCTGTCTGACAAAGAGTTGGGGAATACCTGAGCATTACGTCACAATTTACCGGCCGGCTCGAAGCGAGACAATAGAGCGGCAGAGAGCGACGCTGAAGGGAAAAATATCCATCTAAAGCGAACACCTCCTTTAATAATGGTATTAGCTAAAGATAATTACTTGGATTATCTGATTCTATGGTAATATTCTAGCTTACAATAGAAATCACCAGATCTGACATTCAATATTCAGTGGTCGTCCATAAAAACCTTTGTGTTTATGTCACAAAATATCAAGCCGAGTGTTTTATATCCCATTTGTGAACCAACAAGAGCCGTGAGTTATATTCCAACCTCGGTGAAACTTTATGGTGCACTGTCACTTTATATTTTCCAACCAAGTAGCAACAACATAAAGCAATGCCATTTTATGTGATAAATGGTACTACTCATAAATGTATTTTAAGCATTAAATTTTATTCCCAAATAATATTTTCTATTATGTTGTAATCATAGTGAAGGTATTAGTGTTAATACTTGGGTAGAAACCACAATAAACACCTCAAAAATCTCATCGGTAATGTATATACGTCAACATGCCCAATGATGCATTGTATATATCTATGACACTCGAAGGTTAAGAATTCCAAAACAAGAGTCTTTGGAAGCGCATGGACAATGTACACGAACAATTGAATAATAAAAAATCCTGTCAATTTCAACTCAAGATACATGTCCAGTGCTGATAAGCTATATTCTGTTTTTGGATGTTGTGACCTTGACTTTTAACCCTGTGATCTCAAAATTTATATGCTTGGAACTTTAGTATCATATAGGCAGCAAAGCTGTGAGCGTTAGAACAGTTTGGTTAATGTGCGTGTAGGTATATGTGCGTCTCGAAGGGGACATGACCTTCACCTTAAAATAAATAGATGTCTTTGGAATCACATGGATAACACACCTGTAGAGTTTACAGATGTTCGGTGATTTACCACCCTAAATGTTCCACAAAAGTTAGATTAAGTTTCGGGGTACTGAGACTTTAACCGTTGATTTATAACATTGATATTAATAGGCTGGTGGATATTTGCCCAATAACTCTTCCATAAAAAGAGTATTGACTCAACGGTCTCTAATTGATCGTGTTAACACGCATTTGTCACTCGCAAAGTGAGGGAGCTATTCTATATCTCATGATTAGGGTCCGGGTGAGGGAAATAATAGCCTTCATCATAGCAGCAACAAATCTGTTAAGTTTTGAAAAGTTCTGTGAATAATGCCTCGATATATCGTACAGACTATGACTTTGACCTTTGATTTAACACATTAATACGATCGTGCGAAAATTCAATATGGTGGCTCGAGGTGTTCCTTGGAAAGTCTTGTTTTCAAATTTTTTATCCATTTTTGGCATATGGCATAAAAGTAATTTACTTAGTCAAAAATAATTATTCTCAGTCATATTAATCAGTTTTCAAGAGAAAATATCAAGAGAAAAAAATCAGTTCCAAAAATAGGCGAATCTTGGATTGTTTTTACAGTTTCTTGTAAAGCGTGACTCAAGTATCTGGTATAGAGAGTTTCGGCCCTGTACATCAAAGGGATGGTGAAAATATATAGGGGTGCAGAAATGCTCCCCCTCCGCCCCACCTACCTCGGCTGGGACAGACCCCGAATTTCCCAGGCCAGGTACACTGAAAAAAAAATTCTTTAAAATTTAAGGAATATTCCCCGACTATTACACCAGCAGAATACTCCCAAAATTCAATAAGGAATATTCCGTAGCCTGTTAGGCATATTCCTTAGTTATGTTGAGGAATATTCCGCTGGTGTAATAGTCGGGAATATTCCTTAAATGTTTAAGGATATTTTTCCTGTGTATGGTTAAATCACAAGGATAACACGCCTGTAATGTTTCCAGATGATAGAGGAATATTAGCTCAAGATACACACTGGATAATGTTAGATTCACTTTCACAGTGCTGTGACTTGACCTTTCACTTATTGACCTTCATACTGACAGCGCGAGAGCTATTTCCCCAATACAGCTTCAGTGGAAATTTGGAGCGGATTGACTGAATGGTTTCCCTGTTAGCGTGCTGACAAGAACTTGTGACACGCGCAAACACACAAACAGAGACAGCGATTCTATATTCCCCGACCGGAGTCCAGGGTGGAATAATAAAGTTTCCTCACTCGCTAATTTTCACATGTTTCATATCATACTTAGGAAACCCTTCGTTAAAATGCGTCTTGTGTGCAATGTATTCCCCCAAACAGTGTCGTGTTGGCAATATCAAATTGTATGTCATCCGGAAGTTCATCATGTTCATAGTCTGTGTGCTTGCCCCAGAGTTTTGTAATTATTCGGTTGAAATAGTTTGTGGTTCGATCAAAAGTAGGAATGATGCAGATCAGTAAGTTTCAATCACTGATCGCTAACTGCGAAGATTGGAGGCCGTTCATGGGATATTACAGAACGTACTCAACAATAAA
>JAVTVY010000716.1:0-33859 GCA_036873755.1 Hanleya hanleyi
TGAACTGAATCCAATTGAAAGAAAACGTTTCATTTATCTATATAAATTAAGAATATAAAATTGAATGATTTTCTCACACACTGATTGTATATTTGATTAATATCCGACGCGGAATAAATGGCACATCAACTGGATATAATCTGAATAATAATGATATGAAAGCATGCTATAATTATTATTCCATAAAATTGTTTTAAGCCAAACATGGATCGTTTCAACCGAAAAATGAAGTGTTTGACCGATTTTTTAACCCCGGTGTGGAATTTGTTTTATAATTTTGTATTATTCGTTGCAGATTCCATTTTACTGAGGGTTACTGTCTTGAAATATCATTCAAGTAAGGAGATTATATCAACAGAATTTATTTCTGATATAAGCTTGCCTGGTAGAGGTTAGCGGAAGTAATAACAATCGGAACAAAAGGTGTTGATAATTCACACCACAGTCGGTCTGTAAAAAAAAGTCGGCTTGAAGCAACAGCGAAGAGAGAGGGAAATGAAAGTAATTAGCGCCCAATTCAGAGTGCAATCAGGCTTTAAATCAACGTTCATGTACATTTCACTACAACAATACTACGCTTTGTCAGTGTGAAAAGTTTATACGGAACGCTCAAATACTTCGATCGCGCGTTTATGTTTATATTATCCGGTTTCCAATGCATTACCAGCCCTTCCTGTGGTCTTAAAAGTTGCCGTATTTCTGAAAACCGGGGAAATCTTTCACGATACGTGGTACAATAATTTTTCAAGTAAGAGCCTAGCAAATAAGTAATATCAAGCAAAACCTCTCATGCTGATATACTTTCAGAAGAACATATGAAATTTTAGTGCAGACTTGTAGAATTTATTGCAAATAGCAGTTCGTGGACATATCTAATAAAGTGATTCAAATTCTAAAACAGGTTCGAAATAATTTACACTGAATAATAATGAGCCAACTGATGCAATTCAGTTGGTGATGTTTTTTTTACCTTTCCATACATCAAAATTGCGCTGTCAGAGCAAGTATGCGACTACAGATCTCTAGACGGAATAACAAAATAATGTTAAAATAATCATGTTCAATGTACTTTATTATTCATGGCTTAATGCATATGTGCTCGCCGAGATTCGTCTCGCTGCCACAGAGAAGTACATATAGAGCGAGCATACGTCTTCCGAATTGTTCAACCTTTATTTGAAGGCATCTCGATTCCATTCTCGAAGCCAGTCGATTTATTTCGAGGGGGTTCGAGATTGACTTTTACTTCGAGACAAAACCGGGAGCAAACCGGGACAACAATCGATAGAGATAAACCGAGACTCTTCGAGACGAGATATTTATCGATTTTACTCGTTTATCGAGAAACCGTCTCGATCGATTGGACGTGACCCCTTATACGCCATTACAAAAGACATTTACTCCGTTTATTCGGTTGAACTTGTAATACTATTGTTTTCACCCTGTCAGGTTCATAATCTTTCAGTCTTCGACATGGTATGTTCATGTCGTGACTGAGAAGCGTGACTGAGATACACCATTCTCTAGATAACGACTTTAGAACGATTATTATGGATTAAGAATACTGATCAGCGATACGGATTTTATATTTTTGGAACATCATGATGTCTTGTCGGCATCATTGAAAACCGCTTCTCTCTTGCAGGAAACTAGCCTATGTTTATGTATACTATAATTGCCTTTTTTGAATTTGGTGCCAATACTGTTATATGGATATGGAATAGGTCTTTGGATTATGAACGCGGATATTCTTTAATGGACGACGGCTGAATTATGAATGACGGACTAGACGCTTGTATTCCCTTATGTACACCACAAGTCCGCCGCCGATGAAAGAGCGGTCTCGTCTGAAAGGTCTATCTCTCTCAATTTTAAACTGAACTGTGGGGAAAGTATCGTCGATTTTGGTTTCAGCAATTCCTAGGATATTAACAGGAGTTTGTTTGAGGGGACAAACAAATTCGAGTTGTGTCAAAATATGTTTTCTCAAAATAACGAAACCGTGCCAAAAATGTTTCTGACAAATGATCGGGCAGCTTTTTGAATTTGGTGCTAATACTGTTATATGGGATATGGAATAGGTCTTTGGATTATGGACGCGAATATTCTCTAATGTACGACGGCTGAATTATGAATGACGGTCCAGACGCTTGTAATCCTTATCATACTTGTATTGTAGCGTAACATTCGAGACTGTTTTCGAGTTTCGGATCTTACCTTACATTCAAAATTAACGGAGAGGGAAAAGCTAGCACAGAATTATTTTTACAAAATTAATGAGAATATTTAAAGTAAAGTCTTGTCTAGATAGGCTCCCTACCGCATATATCGCTGATTCACAATTATGTGATTGTCCGGTGGTCAACCTATATCCATGACGTGCTATAATATATACTAGCCGGGCAATTGTACAAAAAATCTTCACCCTTAAACAGTGGAGTCAGATGCCATCTCACCAAGCTTCTCTACAATATGATAGAATGAGAAACACAATCGATAAACCCAGCCATCAAGTCACTCGGTTTGAATTGAACTTCTGAGGCTGTACTCTCCCTATACATACAATGATGTGAAAAGTTAGACAACTTACCTATAGCCACGACCCATGCCCAGCCTTTATCTGGAGATTTGTACATGTGTGGGTTATCAACATTTTCACTAGTTTCCCCTTCTCTTTTCCCGTCTTGGCCATCATCCGTTGACATTTTCGGAACAGATGAATAGTGGACAACGCCCTGGTCAATTAGTAACGTTGCGATTTCTATCCGACAGAAGAGTATATCTTGCAGCATTCATCCAAGCAAAATACATGCCTCATGAAAATTAATGAACACGCTCAGAACGTTGAATGTAGGGACATGACCGATTTTATGACACCTCATCAAATTACATAGTACCATGCCCTCGCATTTATACATGAAGGTAGATGATGTGTCTATTGTTAGATAAACGAATTTAATTACTATAGACCGTACCTGGCCTAGGGAACTTGAGATCGAGCTTAAACATGTTTCTTAATCCTAGGTCTGACACATCCCACGATGTATAGTTTAGTCTCTACCACAAAATGTAAAAAAGTAAGATGGCCGCTTTGGTAGATAAGACTTTATTTCATCCTTATGCCCGAAGGCTAATGGCACAGCATGTTAAAACAAAATAGAAGAAAAAACTATTTTCGAATACATATGTAAGAATCAGGATTTACCTATTAGTCGAGGATAGAGGGCCTATCATGTGGCCGCAGGGGAGACATATAGTTGATAACCATGCACATGTATAGGCTAGAAGTCTTTCTATTTGGTATAGAGAAAATTGCATCCTCGCCTCCGAAGGTTTCCTTAAAAGTACTGTTAGTCTCCAGTTTACTGTATTCAAAGATCTTACTTCTCCAAAGTGTAAGAAATATATTAGGTAAAGTTTTCTGAATAAAGTTTAGGGTTAGTTTTGGGGAATTATAACCCTGATTCCCCCACAGATATGCACAACCAGTCGCCGAGAGAATTTTCTGATAAAGGTAATCCAGTTACAGCAGTTTGGGCTTCTTCTAGTAGTTTCATTTTGTTCGAGGTAGGCCTTATAGATCAAAGTATTGGAGCTGGATGATACAATATGTAAAAAGAAGGTGATACTATTAACAGTGGCAGCAACCTTGAGTGGGGTTAATTCCTAGTTCACCAAGTACCGCCATGTTGACAGATCTGGGGTGTACTTCAAGTATCTGTTTTCAATATTTCATGTGGACAGCTTCCACCTCAATAACCTTAAGTAAACTATCTGTAATTTCTTTATCTTTATCTATGTAACCTGCCCACACGTCTGAACCATATAGTTAAATGGGTTGAATTATACAACCAAACAGTTCACATGATAAACCCGTATAAATTTTATTCGGGTTAACAGCATATCTCAGAGCAAAAATAGCTTATCTAGCTGTACAAGATAGATTTGTGATGGCTTGGTTAAAGTGGTCATTACTATGTAATATAACCCCAAGGTAATTTGTATCTGTTAACACATTTGACCTGTTCACCATTTATAATGAAGTAATGGTTAATTGGCTTATTTGTTCCGAAAGCTACAACGTTGGTCTTACCTAAGTTAACAGATAGGTCCCATTTGTTAATAAACATACCTAATTTGTTAAGTTTTCTTTGTAGATCTTCTTTATCCAGTAACAACCAGACAATATCATCGGCATAGGCCAAACTATGTACAGGCTTATCCCACAGGACTGGGGACTTGTCAGTGTCCAATTCAGTCAATAAATTATTGATATATACGAGCTTTCATTGAACACACCCACTGCCATCAGCGGCATGTCCCCACCCCAGGGGATCTGAACCGACCCTCATACGACACGGATTAAGAAGTGAAATCCACATGAGCCGACCCTTAAGAAGTGAAACCCACATGAGCCAACCCTCATACGCCACGGATTTCACCCCATGGCTCATTCACCCACATGGGTTAGTTTATAGGGGTAGAGAGATCGTGTGCCCTTTCTATACTACTCATCGCGCACTACTCATCGCGCATGCGCAGTCGACCCATTCTACTGTAGGGTGCAAGCCTGGCCCATGGAATCTCAGGTAGCGAAAACCCCAGGTCTCGCGGCCCACCCCATCCTGCGCCACACCTATAGGGATAGGGACATCGCGTGCCCTTTCTATACTACTACTCATCGCGCATGCGCAGTCGACCCATTCTACTGTAGGGTGAAAGCCTGGCCCATGGAATCTCGGGTAGCGAAAATCCCAGGTCTCAGACGCCCCAGCCTATCCCGCGCCACACCTATGCGACCCGCTGTGCAGTGAGTAAAGTGGAGGAAGAGTCGCTGTGCAGTGAGTAAAGTGGAGGAGGAGGAGGAGGAGGAGTAGGATACGCCACGGATTATACTAGGGAGATATATATATATGTATTAAACAGTATTGGGCTTAACGCATTGCCCTGATGGACAACACGTGTAATCGGAAAACTGTCGCTTAGACAGGTTAATAACTTAACGCTAGCATTAGTACATGTATACATGGACCTAATAATGCTATAAATGTTACCAGTTATACCGGATTTCTGCACTTATAAAATTAAGGCATCATGCCAAGCCGAATCAAAAGGTTTGGAAAAATTGGCAAAGCAAGCATATAGTTTGTTTTTCTTACCTGTATATTTATTTATTAAAGTTTTCATAACAAAGATATGATCTGTTGTTCTACAGCCTTTTTTGGTCATTCTCTTCCGCAAAATTGAGTATTCTTGTGTTGAGAATAGAACAGACAGCTTCCCAAGGCAACTGTTAAGTGCTATACCCCGGTAATTATTGGCATCTGATGAACTACCGCTTTTGTGTATTGATACAATCAGACCAGTTAACCATGACCGAAGGAATTGGCCATAAAACAGGATTCTGATTCAGTACGGGTTGTCACAGCGACACAGCTCACCAATTACCAATATACGAGTTGTCAGAGCATTTCCATCATAGTTCTCTGGATTTGTATCTAATACCGCCTATGCCGGTGCTAGGGGCCGTGTGGTCATGTTATCCAAGTTGCCACATGAACAGGTACAATAAAAGCGTACCCGAGGTACAACACATATCACGAATCGTCGTCTTCTTGGTATGTGCTTCAGAATAGGTTAATCAGAAGACTATACTGTGAAGTCGTGTGGCTCTGTCAGTATGTCGGCACCTCTTCCCACTTCCCATATATGTGTTGTAATTTAGAGTACCAATAGAATGTTCTTAATTAGTCGGTATGCAGCTTTTACCATTTCATTACTAATTGAATTACCTCCACTGGATTTTCCATTTTTTAAGAGTTTCACAGCATCTGAAATTTCCTTTGCTACTATGAGCAAGTTCAGATGATCATCCAACAGTGGACGTGTACTACCGTTTTCTAAATTAGACAATTCCTCCCTAACTTCATCACTGACAGACTGCATATTTGCAGGCTTAGAGCTATGCAGTGACTTGTAATGATGAAACCATGTACTAATATCAATATTTTGGCAGATTTCCCTTTGATCTCTTTTTTCAGCTTCTTGACAGTTTTTCAGCGGATGCAGGGTCACTTTCAGACACAGCATTGAGCTCTTTTAACAGTGTCTGTCAGTACTGTGTCATACACGGCTTAGTTTTAATTCTATACTCCTTATGTTTCCTGAAAAGTGTTGTCATTGTTAAGGCTCCGAAGTGGCGACCGGTGTGGGTGGTGCGATTTTTGCTCTCCACTGTTTTGCTGTTTTCTTTGCAATCTTTCCTCGAGAACCAGATATAAACTATGCAGAAGTTTCACAGATTAGTAGCGATCCAATTGGCGAATGGATTACCTCGAAAACTAACACGAGAATGAATTACACAGGAATCATGGAGATATACAAAAGTATGTCAAAGAACCTGTTCGGGACAAGGCAAAAACAACAACAGCGACAACTAAGTGCACGACCAGGTGTGTCCATTCTCTATTTTGCCCAGCTTGCACTCTTACTGAGTGGCGATATTGAACTATGCCCTGGGCCTGTCCAGCATACGTATACCTTTTTCTGCCAGAACTGCACCAGCATAAAAGGACTAAACGTTTGATTTTATAGCCGTAACTGAATCATGGCTGGACAGTGGAGTTCTTGATGGAGAAATTCTTACGGATTGTGGCTATGTACTTCACCGGAGGGACCGCGAGTCGGCCCCCACCGCGAAGTCACAGAAGGCATGGGGCGGAGGAGCACTCATCGCAAGTAAGAACACATTCTCCACAAAGCGAAGATACGAATTTGAAACCGATATCGAAATCGTATGGTTACAGATATTTCTACAAAACAGCAACCTGTTTATAGGATGTGTCTATGTTCCAACTTGGGCGAACAATTATACTTGGGAACAGCTTGATTTATCTCTTGAGAAAGTATACAACTATGCCAACACTGAGAAAGATTGTATATTACTATGCGGGGATTTTAATAGACGGGATATAAAATGGGAGAAAGCCGAAAATGAAATTCGTCCTCTGAATTGGAATGAAACACTTTCCACCAAGTGCATTGAAATGTTGAACGAATACGGCCTAGCTCAAGAAAATGTACATCCGACTTGTAACAACAATGTGCTAGATCTTGTGTGTGTTTATGGCGGCACGTGTCAGGTAGGCCTAAATGAAAAAGCTGTGAAATCTAATCACGAAGCACTGACGTGTGAACTAAATCTATCCAGACTACTCCTGAGTTGCGTTCACTGGTCTACTCTTTTTGTTCCTGATATCGACGAAAGTGTGAATATTTTCTATGACCTGCTATACACAATACTTGATGAATGTGTGCCTAAAATTAAATTGAAGGGACGTAAATTCCCCGTTTGGTACGACCCTGACCTTATCTCACTTGTAAAGGAGAAAGAGCAGGCACACCGCAGGTACAAGAAGACCAAACTACAAGAGGACTATGTATTGTTTTCACAGCTACGTCGAGATTTCAAAATTGCATGTGAGAACAAATACAAGTCATTTGTAAAGGATGTTGAGAACTCCAGTGTGGAAAATCCAAAAAGATTTTGGGGTTTTATAAAAGCGAAGCAGAAATCCGGATCTATTCCAGGATCGTTAAGCCACGGAGACAAAACGGCAGAAAACCCGGAAAGCATATCTGAATTATTCAGTGATTTCTTTCAGTCCGTGTTCACCACTCCCGATACCTCTGATCTTCCTAAGTTAGACAGTTTTCAAGAAAGAGTGTTGAGTGGTATAACTGTCTCCCACACTGACGTCAGAGACCAGTTGAGAGAAATAAACATAAGCAAAGCAAGCGGCCCGGACAATATCTCCGGTATTCTATTGAAGGAGTGTGCGGACGAACTCTCTCCTCCGCTTACTTTGATTTTTAATATGTCGCTAAAAAAGGGTACCTTTCCTGCCCGTTTTAAGCATGCAAATGTAATCCCAGTTTATAAAAAAGGGGACCGACATAATGTCGGCAATTACAGACCGGTGTCACTGTTACCATTATTTGCCAAAGTGTTCGAAAAAGTTGGGCATCGCTCTTTACATGAACACGTTCGATCAGTGATTACAGAAGAACAGCATGGATTTGTAGCCAACAGAAGTGTTCAGACCAACCTAGCTTGTTATGTTGATATGCTATCTAAAGCCTTTGATGACAAGAAACAAGTCGACACAATTTATCTTGATTTTAGTAAAGCGTTTGATTCTGTCTGTCACCGCCTCCTTATTCACAAAATGAAACGATATGGTTTCACTGGCGCTTGCATCAAATGGCTTGAATCTTATCTTTTTATGAGGAAACAGAGAGTGGTCATAGAGGGAAAGAGTTCTTCCTGGAGTCATGCCCTGTCTGGTGTCCCTCAGGGCTCAATATTAGGACCACTGCTCTTTGTGCTGTATGTGAACGACCTACCAAATTGTGTACGATCTTCAAATATCTCTCTGTTTGCTGACGACTCAAAACTATTTAAGGTGCTTACAAACCCTACAGACTGCCTATTGTTACAAGAGGACTTAAACAGGGTATATGAATGGTGCACCTTGTGGAAATTAACTTTGAACATTGACAAATGTTGGCTAATTTCTTCCACAAATAAGCTTAACAAAATTATTGAAGAGTATTTTATCAATGGCCACCCCTTACAACGAGTAAAGCAAACAAAGGACTTCTCACATTGGAAATACTGTGAACAAAGCCTTCAGGATGCTTGGCTTCTTGAAAAGAACTTGCAAAAGCTTCACTGACATTAAAGCCTTGAGAAACCTGTATGTGTGTTTGGTTCGTACAAATCTCGAATACTGTTCTATTGTGTGGAACCCATGGCAGCAAACTTACATAGATAAGATTGAAAACGTACAGAAACGTTTCGTTCAATTTTTATGTTTTAAGACAAAGTGCCACTACTCTGGTAGCCAGTACGAAATGTTATGTCGTCGTTTTAATCTGCAGCCCTTACACTTATGAAGAAAGGTTAGCGATTTAAATTTCTTACATAAATGTGTACATTCCCATTTTAACTGCTCTTATCTTGTCGAGAAATTGTATTTTAACTGCCCTTCTCGATCACTTCGAACTATTTTACCCTTTAGAATTCCGCTTTCTAGAATTAATGTTCGTAAGTTCTCTGTTTTAAACAGATGTATGTCGTCTCTAAATGACCTTTATCAACAGGCTGAAATAGACATTTTTAATGAATCGTTTTTTAAAACAGCTATCAAAAGACATTTTTATTGCTGATTTTAGCTGATATCCTCACCGTATTCAATTAGATTGTGTAATGTTTATAGCATCTGGTCTTATACCGCCACATTTTACACAATGTATATTCTCTGGACTGATTTTATTCCATACCCTTTTGTATTATTTAGGTTTTATATGTTCATATGTTTTATATCATTGTTATATGTACCTGCATGTTATCGAACCAGTTAGTGGGTCCTATACTGGGCCTGCTGGATTTCGAATGAATAAACAAAACAAAACATAAACAAGTTCCTTATTTAGAGACATGCACTCTGTGTTGTACCATGGCTTGTTAACTCGCTTTGGAGCATGTGATTTGCTCCTGGTATTAACATATTTTTAGTATTCTTTGACATGCTGCAATCCGCTCCATGTGTTAGGAGATCTCACAATGCAGATGTGCGGGATTCTACATCGGTGTCTGGATCAGAAATTGTTTGAGCAGTTTTGGAGCAGCCTCTATGCTATTCAAGAAATTCGCTACGGCTTTCTTGTCCCATACAAATTTGGGGGTAGCGGGTGGGTCCCGGTATATGTAAATTCTGTGAAATTGTTAGACAGTTTTGTTCTCCATAAGCCGGTCTTCATTTTAACGGATACAGGCATATGGTCGTACATATAGGTAATGGGATGAAATATCATCTCCAATGCAGACCTCCTAAGGTCATTATTAACTGAAATGTAATCAACCAGGCTATTGCCTATTTCCTTAATACAAGTAAACTCCCAATAAAGGTCTCCTAATATCCGTCCATTCAATATCCTACATTGATGAGACTGACAAATTTCAATGAGTTTACAACACATATTCTTAATTATGGAATCCTTTGAGTTTCTGTTAAGCAAAGTGTCACACCTGTATGAGTCCGAGACGGATATGTATTCCATATCATCATCATTTAAGGATAAATGCCTGGGTTGTGGTCAGCCAGGGCACAAAAACAAAAATGTAAAACTCGAGAAAACACAGAAGATCTGACTGACAGAAATAACCGGACTGCTTCACAATATGAAACTGGTATTCAATCCAATACAGAGAAGAGATCTCCCGTTACGGAAAAGTCCGCCGTTGCGGAGAGCTCTGTCACAATGGAGGCACAGGCCGAGCAGCCTGAAAGCGTTGGTGATAGCATTTGGGCAATTGTAGGACCCGATGGCAAAACCTCCAAGAGGAATTCTAGGCTTAGGCAAAGGAAAACGGAAAAGAGATTAGAGCAAGTGGTGAATGCACCCAAGAGCTCAAACAGATTTTCAGCTCTCTCTGATGAGGATGATGTTGATAATTCCATTGCTATTCCTGGTTCCCCCCCCCCCTCCCAAGAGGAATAAGGTGGATGAATGTCCGAAAAGTTTGCTACATGATCAGAAGTCTAAAGTAAATGAGTCCGAGAGGATTGTAGATCCAACAACAGTTCAAACTGGTGGTTCTCTGTCCGGGGTGGAGAACGACAGCGTTGTCAACGAGTCAAATGTCCAGCATTGATGCTGCTGCCGTCGATGTGGACCGCAGTCGTAGTGAACATTCACCTGTGCATTCAGATGATGTTGTGAAAACTGATCTCACCACCGATGATGCCAGAAATCAGCTACGCTTAGTAGATGAGAAAGGGGATGAAGATGAAGATATTACTTCTACACCTGTTCATTCTGGTGGTGACTTGAACTTCACTCCATATGCTAATGTGGTTCCTCACCTCACTAAAGATGATGTTAGCAATGAGTTACCCTCAGTGGATCACGAAGGAGGCGAAGATTAAGATTTTGGTTTTATTTCTTAAGCAGCTGCACCTGTGAACTTCGCTCCTGGTGATGATGTGTTCGAGGGTACATGGAGGATAAAAAAGAAGGTGAAGGGGAAGTTGATACCTCCATTCTCAACACAGATACACCCACCTCAAACAAAAACACGGTCGCTGAGCACATGGATCAATCTTGTGAAAATAAGCGACCCGGCAAGACTTCCTTCAAACAGAGGTAGAAAAAGAAATGTGAACTGAAGAGAAAACCAGCAATTTATGGAAATAAAGACACAGATATGCAGCACTTGCGAGAAGAGCACAAAAAAGAACAGAAAAGCCAGAGAAGAAGACCTTTAATTAAACGTCCATAATGGCTAAGTTGACACTCTATTTCCTGGTGTGTTTGCTCTTATGTGTTATTTCTTTATATGCTCTTACGTGTTATTTCTTCATACAGACTAAAAATGGCTCAGTCTCCAACCCTCCTCCAATGGAACCGCAGAGGAGTTTGATGAGCTTCAGTTGTTAACTCAGGAATATGAACCCTTAGCTCTCTGTTTGAATGAATCTTTTCTCAAGGAAGCAGATAAAAATATGTTTGAATTACGGCAATGTACACTCTATCATTCCTATGCTTTGCGAGAGCATGGAAAGGCTGCAGCGGCTCTTCAATACTTGTTAAAATGGGTGTTTTTCATAGTGCTATTGATTTAAAGACGGATTTACAAGCTGTAGCAGTTCGTCTTACTTTGAATTCTGTATTCGCATTATGCACGGTGTACATACCTTTATCTGGAGGTCTCCGTCTTAGTGAACTTTATCAGCTTCCTAAACCTTGTTTATTGATGGGTGATTTTAACGGCCGTACTAACTTTTGGGATAATGAAGAGAATTGTAAAGAAAAATTCTTGAAGATCTTATATCAAAAATTCTTTGTGTATTTATAATAGTGGTTCTAATGATTTCCTCAGCTTATGGAACCTACACTCTCAGATATATTCAGGGAATAATCCTGAATAGATCAGGCTGCACATCCACAACTCAATTTCAGGGATTTTACCTGAAATCCAGGGATAATTTCCTGAATTTCAGAAAAAAGATCCCTGAATGAGAGGATTTTCTCTGAAATTCAGGCAAATTTACCACCCTGATTAGTAAGTTCCCGACCATATTCAGGTACCGTACGTAAAATCCCCTAAAATTCAGGTAATTTAGCTTTAATTCGTGGATGATATACCTGAATTTCAGGAAATTATCCCTGGATTTCAGGTAAAATCCCTGAAATTGAGTCGTGGATGTGCAGCCTGATATATTCAGGTTTATTCCCTGAATATTTCTGAGAGTGTATTCAGCTTCAGATATATAACTTTGCGACCTTCCTATACTCGACGAATTTACTTGGTCTGTTCATGATGACCTTTGTAGAAGTGATCACTTTCTCACTGTTTTAAAAGCTGTTTATTCAGCTGATGCCGTCATTTAACAATGTATAATACAACTACATGCAATCTCTTTCGCTGATGTTCCAGATCCTATAGTTATTCTCAGATATACTGATTGAAATTGCTAACCAAACCATACCCACATCTTCGGGAGTTGCACATATTAAAAAAAATGTGTTTAATGATTGCAAAGAAGCGAGGAAATGTAGGAAGAAAGCTGAACGGTGTTTCCTCCGACATCCAAATTCTGGAAATTTGAAAGATCTTCGAGTAACCAGAGCTGAAGCTCGTAGAACCATGAAACAGAACAAACCTGATTCTTGAAAAACACACATACTCCTATAGCAAAAGTTTGGAATACGATCCAAAGAATAAAAGGTAAAAGCTTCAAGTCTAGTGTTCATCATCTCAACGATGGAAATCAGGTGTTAACTGACAGAGTAAAGATTGCAAATATGCTGTGCGAACAATTGCCAAAAACTCTTCGTCCAACAATTATGTACCTAAACTTCAAAGTTCCCAGAAAAAAGAGAAAGATTAAATTAAATTAGGCTATAACGCTATGTTTACAATTGAGGAACTTCATGCTTCTCTCACGAAAGCTAACGATTCTGCTGCAGGCCCTGATAATATCCGTTATCAACTTTTGAAACATCTACCCGAATCTTCTCTAGAAATTCTGTTACACATATTCAACATATTTTGGATAAGACAAGACTTTTCACTGTCATGGCATAATGCCATTGTTTTACCAGTACCAAAGCCTGGCCGTAACCATACAGACCCTGGTAATTAATGATTAGGTGTGTTTGTAAAACAATGGAACGCATGATAAATGATCGCCTTGTTTGGTACCTAGAAACTGAAAAGAAACATTGATATTCAAGCTGGTTTCAAGTATCATAGGCCATTTATTCAGATTAGATTCTTATGCCAAGAATGCTTTCCCCAAGAATGTACATGCAGTTTCCATCTTTTTTAATTTAGAAAAAGCCTATGATAGGACATGGAAATACGTGTTTCTAAAAGGCCTTCATACTAAGGGAATAAAGGGCCGTTTACCCATTTTAATATCCAACTTTTTGAATGATAGACAATTCCAAGTTCGGTTGGGTACAACCATGTCTGATCATTTCAACCAAGATCAGGGTGTCCCACAGGGCCGTATTTTGTCGTTCAGTATCACGATCAACAGCTTAGCGGCAGTTTTGAATAAATCAATTGATGATTCACTCTTTGTAGACGATTTCAACATTTCGCGCAGTGAAAAAATTATACACAATATTGAGAGAACATTACAAATTTGTCTAAATAGAATTGAGAAATAAAGTCTAGAAAATGGCTTTAAATTCTGCAGAGCTAAAACAAATTGTATACACTTTTGCAGAAAGTATTTCCAGCACAAAGATCCAGTACATACATTAGATGGAACTGAGATCAAAGTAGTAAAAGAAGTCAAATTCTTAGTAATATTATTTGACCACCGATTGGCGTTCTTATCGCATATAAATTGCTTGAAAGCTAAGTGCACGAAAGCTCTTGATTTGTTGAAGGTAGTTGCCAACTGTAAGTGGGGAGGAGATCACTTGTTCGTTCCAAACTTGATTATGGCTCTATTGTTTACAACGGTGCAGGCAAGTCAAACTTGGCAAAGCTAGATCTTATTATCCATCAAGAACATCCCCTAAAGAAAGTTTCTATGTCGAAGCAGATGAATTTCCTTTAGAACTTCGAAGAATTAAACTATCACTGCAATATATCTCAAATTTGCGATCAAATCACTCGAATCCTGCATATAACTGTGTTTTCAAACCTCAGTTCGTTTAAATAAACCTTCCATTATTTCACCTCTTGGAATTCGTATGAAACCACACATTGTAGCAGCTGGTATTAAGCTTATTCAAATTTTACCTAACAAGCTCTTACCAATTCCACCAAGGCAGTTAGCTCAACCAGAAGTAGATCTTACACTAACGAAATATGACAAGGCAAACACGACCCAGCTATTGTATACACAAGAATTTGGTCTGCTGAGAGAAAAATACAGATCACAGGCTATTTATACATATGGTTATAAAGATGGTGAGAGAGTAGCATGTGCTAGTATATTTAGTTCCAAAACTAAAACCTGACGACCACCAGGTAAAGGTTCGATATTCACTGCAGAAGCAAAAGCTATATTGTTGGCTTTGAAAGGTATTCGGTCCACTAAAAGGAAAAACATATGTCATATTCTCAGATTCACTGCCATGCACGCCTTCAAGCGATTAAAAGTGGAACTTCGACTCATCCTGCCATCTTGAATATTTTACAATTATATGACTGTAGATTTGATCAACAGATTGATATTTTGGTTGCCTAGTCACGTTGGCATCAAAGGTAATACTGAGACATAGAATGGCTAAGACAGCCATGAATGATGAGGTTAATCCTGTTGGAATCCCATATAGCGATTTCAGAACCTCTATATGTACTTATGTGACAGGGCTGTTTCAATCTTTATGGGATGCTGTGAATCATAGCAAACTTCAGGAGTTAAAAAAAACTGTAGGCTATACTCGTCTGAACAGCCAGAAACGTTTCGATTGAGCCATGATCGTGCGATGTAGAATCGGCCATACACGATTAACTCACGAACATTTCCCAAGGTGCATTCCATGCCACGAAGATCTCACAGTGAAATATATTCTTATCGACTGTTCAGATTTTAAGGTTGCAAGAGATTTTTTTTGAGCGACTGTTTTGGAAGATCTTTTAGTCGGATGAGGGTGGACTGTGTCTTGGGTTATTTGCGAGAAATCGGTTTGTTGCATAAGTTTTAATGTGTGTATGTTTTATTGTGTTGAATTACTAAGTTATTGGTTTGAGTACTTAGAATTTTGTTTGATCGTCGCTATATAGCTGAAATATTGCGGAACGCGACGTTAAACCTTAATTCTCTCTATCTCTTTCGGCAGAAAAGCACGGTTGATCCAGTGCCGAGTCTAGCTTGTCTCGCTGTCTACACATGGGCAGGACTAACGCGCTGGTTTCTCATTAAAAAAAAATCTGCATTCGCGCGTAATTTCATTCATGTCTGCTCAAATAGCACGATTTTGATTCAGCAAAATCATATGGTTACGATAACTTTTAGCCAGATTTAAATTTACCGGTCGTGCGTGGTTTTTGTTGTGTGGAGCTTCGACGGTGTTGTAAGCCTACGAAGTTATCATTGTGATTTTGTCCGATTCTGAATGAATACTCACTGTCGTTCAATTAGGTTGTTTTTCATGTTTTCTCGCCAACTTCGGTGCCACATTTTCATGATATGACTCCACTTGCGAGCCTTCAACTGAGAAATGTTTTTGTATTTTTTCGCGCTAGTTTATGTTGCTCTGCCCCTGCAGTCAGTGTTGCTGTACACGTTCTTGTGTAGGTGTGTAGGTGCACGCGTACATGACAAACCCATTGTCGCCATTCTCGGTATTTCTTCATTTTATGCTTATTTGTGTTTTATTTCCTGTCATAATCTAGTGATCATAAGACATAATAGCATACAAATCCTTTTCAAATATTTAGCTGGGTTTTTTGGCGCATAGACCTTGTGGAGGTTCGGTGAATTGCCTTATCACTGTGGCCATTACATCACATCGTGTCATTACAATGATGATATATTTGATATCATCACTGCAGCAAAAATATCGTTATTCAATTGATAACTTTCCTATCGCATCACCAAGTATATAATACAGTTAGTTCGCCACGAATATATTCATTATGTCCCAGAAAATAAATTATTTATTAGCTATTTTTGATTTTATTAATAAAGGCCAGGTGAAGGGAGACAACTCATATGGACACGTTTCGCAGTTGATTGTAAGAAAAATAGTTCACCAGTTTTCCGCTTTTTTAACAAATATGTCGCTCAGTAGATGTCATATATGTCGGGTAGTTTAGTCTTATTAGAGTGAGATTAATTTGTGCACTTAGCGCCGTCATTTGGTGAAAACAGTTGAAGGTAACTTGAAATACTAGTGGGCAGTGGTCGCCGAACTTTGGAAGCAGAGATTGCCTTCGGAGAATTTTCTAATCGGTTTCTCCTGCACTGAAGACAGGGTTTGATTGGTCGAATGCCAGAGGTCTCTGGGCATGACCCCCAGAAGCTTTCATTCAGACACAGTCATTTATTATTTATTTATATATATAGCGCTGGAAAAGATATTCAATAAACAAAGAAATGTACCGCGAAATGCAAATAAAACATTGAGATGATGGGCCGCGAAATCCGAATGGGAAGCGGCCCTTAAACTACAATTTCAATCAATTCAGACACACTAAGCCGAGCGGCAGGACGGGTCTTACTGTAATCGGACTGGCTCTTAATTATTTATCCTTTCGGAGATAGTGTAGAAAGTTTGATGGAGGAGCCATACGGACCCTTCACCCCAACCCAGCTATGTTCGGGTTAAAATATATTCAAGCTACATGAGAGACTCGCACTAGAATAGAATAGAATAGAATTTATTAACCAATCAGGTGCCCACGTGGAGCGTACAATCAATACCCCCTCCCCCTTCTTTGATACAATTGATTCAAATCAATGTAAATATGGTCCAACGAGGTATAAACAAAATCGGAAGTTTTTGCGCTTTACGTGACACTATCCCGATGATTTGAATAGTCCATCTGACTAAACGCGTCGTCATGCCGCATGCGGTGTATATAGGTTGCTGACAGATTGACCATTAGCCATTGTGTTCTGCCAGGCTATATCGGTATATCTCACTTAACCGTTTATAGTAAGTTAATTTCCTGATCAAATAATCACCACATGTTAGATGAACATTCTTGCCTCACCTGTAGTGTTCAGGGACTATTCCAGCATGAAGTGGGTATTTGGAGACGTCTCGTCTGACAGCTCCTATTAAAACGTTATTTTTGTATATAAGAAGCGGTTTTACAGCTTTGTTTCACGAACATATTCAGTTAATTATGAATTTTATATTTAAAAATCTGTTTCGAATTTTTTAGCGTGTTAGGGATCCTGGATCCTTGAAGGAGGAAAAGACTATTCGATAGTGTTCTGGACATTCAGCTATCAAACAAAATTGTATGTTATAGTGAACTAGAGTTCACGGAAAGTGGAGCCAGACTTGATGTCACGAGTCTTGCACCGAATCTGTGAGAAGCTATTTTAAGTTTTAGATATTTGCTGAATCATAGCAAGATAAGGAGTGGATATTGTTAACTTGAGTTTCAGTGTGCTGTGACCTTGATCTTTGATCTGATTTCTGAGATTTATTTGCTCAGTACATCTTCAGTGAAGTTTGAAGTGAATTGTTGGCTGTGGTTAACATGGTTTAGAATGGCGCGCTTGGTCGTCGTCGAGCCTCGCCGACTTTGCATTCTACTAATATTTTCCCGGTTTGTGTCGTTTCTTCTATCTATGACGGTCACATAGTTCATCACTTTCCATTCCCGTTTGATTCGTTTCTTCTATCTAACGATCACTTAGTTCATCATCTTCCATCTGATGACTTGATAGGGCTATTACATCATTGCTTCTGGAAATTTGTATGAAATACCACTCAAGCCGGTGCGGTCATTCAAGACGTCCATATGAACATTTACAATACAAGAGTGTGCTGAGACACAATTCTAACATGCTCCACGTTATAGCCGTACGCTGATTGGTCCAGACCTCAAAACATACGAAGATTATCACACGATAATCTTCATTTGTTTGTTGTGATCGATTTCATTCTCGTGCCGAACTAGTGACGTCTCATTCTTGTGACGCAGTGCTACAAAGCTGAGCGACGATTGGTTCACTCACTGCGCAGTGGGCGGAGTTCACACAGCTGCAGCTCGTGAACGTACAGCACGCGCGAGCATGGCCTGCAAACCAGTCACGAAAATCTTGCATCAAAACGGGATAAATTTGCAGAAAATTTGCCATTCCGCTTATGAAATGAGGAAATAGTTATCATTGTGCATGTTAGAATGGAGTTAATGACCTTCTTAATGAATATTATCTTGTAATAATTTGTCGATGTTTAGTTTTAGACCTCATCAAAAAAGCTCGCGGCTACGCCGCTCGGTTTTTTGATTGACGGTCTAAAACTAAACATCGACAAATTATTACACGATAATATCCGCTAAGGCGGTCACTAACTCCTAAATAATTACTGGTATTACATGTATGTTTTGTTCATATGATGTATTTTATATGCAGACAGAAATATTCGTCCTTTGGGTCATATGAATTATTGTCAGTACATCGGCATCTTTCTATGATGCGTTCAATTGAGTTATCACGCCAAGAGGATTGTATGGCAAGCAAACACAGTGGGGAATAATTAAAAGGGGTGAGATTGGCAAGGATATAATTATCCACAGATTTAACAGGTTGCAGAGAACGACAGGTCTAGAATGGAGCTTAAAATGTCGTTTTTGCCCACCCAAGTCCAGAATATATCAAACTAAGAGACATCCACCATAAGCAACCATGGATATTTCCGCATCTGATGACATTAAAAAACAACAAATTGTTGTCTTATCTAATTTGCAGAATAATATGCATATTTTATATCCGTTTTAGGTAGTTCTCTCTAACCTGAGTAGTTGCTAATAGTTTGTGCAAATTCTTGGTTGACTATAGGCTCTGTTGTATACCAGCGATTCTCAATTATGTGGTTGCCCGGTGGATTGCCTTGCCAATGACGTACGATTCGGTGATAATATACACGAATCTTAACAGTGGTGACAGATGCCATCTGACAGACCTTGTCTATAGTATCTTCGAACACGAAACACAACCCGAGCCTTTAGTGTTCATCTAAAACCCTTTCCCAAGCAAAAAGGTACTGAGAAGCCCCAATTCGCAAGAAGTTCTAGCAAATCTCCAGAGTAAATACGTCATAGTCCCAGCAGACAAAGCTCCAAATAATATAATATTCATATGTAAATATAAATATTACCAGGTGCTGGTTGATCAGAGATATCATTCATGGGATGTTTCTTTGTTTATAGAGTTGCTTGAATTTCTCATTAAAAATATATATGTGAAATTTAGCAACACAATATATCAACAGCATATAGGTATTCCAATGGGTACTAATTGTGCACCCCTATTGGCTGACCTATATCTGTTCTCTTATGAACATGACTATATGCAGGCGCTTTCAAAAACCGATCCATTCAAAGCCCGTTCCCTCTCATTCACCAAACGCTATGTAGACGATCTTCTCGCTGTGGATAATCGCTATATAAATGACGCAGAGAAGGATATATATCCACCTTCACTGGATTTGAAGGAAACTACAGATAACCCTACAGGCACATCATATTTAGACCTATATCTCTATAAAAATGAAGCGGGCCTTCTCTCTCGTCGACTGTATGACAAAAGAGATGATTACAATTTCGACATCGTAAACTATGCCTTTCTGGAAAGTAATATTCCAGTGGGACCTGCATATGGCGTATACATATCACGCCTAGTAGCATTTGCTAGATGCTGTGTTAAATGTGACGATTTTAATCAACGTCACAAAACATTGTTGCAGAAACTTATAAAACAAGGCTACACCACCAAGCGCCTCCGCTCAAAGTTTCTCAAATTTGGCGATACATATCGCATACTGATGGCAAAATACGAGCGCAGCGTGCAAGATCTATGGCGTTACGTTTCGTAACTTGTGTCTAATTCCGCTTAACCCGGGGCTAGGAGCCGTATGAACCCATGTACTTTAAGATCCTCATGATACTCATATGAACAGTCACAATCAAAGCGTGACAGATAAATCATTCTTTAGATGACGACTTTACAACGAATATTATGGATTAAGAATACTGATCAGCGATACGGATTTGATATTTTTGGAACATCATGATATCTTGCCGGCATTATTGAAAACTGTTGATCGCTTCTCTTTTGCAGGAAACAAGCCTATGTTTATGTATACTATCATTGTCTTTTTGAATTTGGTGCTAATACTGTCATATGGAATATGGAATAGGTGTTTGGATTATGGACGCGGATATTCTCTAATGGACGACGGCTGGGTTATGAATGACGGACTAGACGCTTGTAATTAGACTCAGAATAACTCCATTATGATAGGCTATAAAGTCAGGTAGTGTCAGCTCTAAATATTTCGTCATTCCGAAGATATTATAGAAAGTTTGGGTAAGGAAACCATAATTCCCCGTTCCCTCCCTCCCTCGGAACGCAGATCTGGTATATTCTCTAATGGACGACGGCTGAATTATGAATGACGGACCAGACGCTTGTAATTCAAATCACCAGGTGTTAAAACGAGGAATTGAATATCTGATGAGACTGTATCATCCATACATGGGATAGGATGAAAAGACAAGATAAACATACCGATACCAACGACCCATATCGATCCTTTCTCGATAGTGTTTGTACATGTCTTGGTTACCAGTATTTTCAGAAGTTTCCCCTTCTCTTTTTCCGTCTTAACCATCATCAGTAGACAGTTTTGGAAAAGGTGAAAAATGAACGGATGTTAACAACGCCCTGGTAAATCGATAAAACTTGCGATTTCTGTCTATTATTCAAGCAACCTTGATGCCTCATGAAAATTCATGTACACGCTTCAAATATGGAAAGTGGAGACAGTGCTGACTTGATGCGACCCATACGAATTATACCCTTTGCGTTTATACATGAATGTAGATTTTGTGTCCACTGTTAGATAAACTTAGTTTTACTGCTATTAACCCCATCTGACATGGGAGATTTGATGTCTGACTAAGTAATTCGCTTATTCCTTGAGCTGGAGTTCTGAAAGTACCACAGTGTATAATGGGACCAGGCTGTACCAGAAGACGTGACAAAAACAAGATGACGATTTAAATATATCATAGTGACGACATATTCTAACATATATTTTTGATCGATGTTTTAGTAGGATATTTTGGATTTTATTTTATATGCTATTTTCTCAGAAAAAATACATGATGAATTACGAAACACTTAACTAATGTGAAATAAAATAACTTGGGCATATTTTCACTTCATTCACAGTCTGTTGGTCGCCATTTTCAATTTCTTCAATGATCCTCTGCTCGGCAAGCTATCCTGTGTTAAATGTGATGATTTTAATCAACGTCACAAAACATTGTTGCAGAAACTTATCAAACAGGGCTATTCCACCAAGCGCCTCCACTCAAAGTTTCTCAAATTTGGCGATACATATCGCATGCTGATAGCAAAATACGAACGTAGCGTGCAAGATCTATGGCGCTACGTTTCGTAACTTGTGTCTAATTCCGCTTAACCCGGGGCTAGGGGCCGTATGAACCCATGTACTTCAAGATCCTCATGGTGCTCATATGAACAGTCACAATCAAAGCGTGACTGAGATACATCTTTTTTAGATGACGACTCTATAACGAATATTATGGATTAAGAATACTGATCAGCGATACGGATTTGATATTTTTGGAACATCATGATGTTTTGCCGGCATCATTGAAAACTGTTGACCGCTTCTCTCTTGCAGGAAACAAGCCTATGTTTATGTATACTATGATTGTCTTTTTGAATTTGGTGCTAATACTGTTATGTGGAAAATGGAATAGGTCTTTGGATTATGGACGCGGATATTCTCTAATGGACGACGGCTGGATTATGAATGACGGACTAGATGCTTGTAATTAGACTCAGAATAACTCCATTATGATAGGCTATAAAGTCAGGTAGTGTCAGCTCTAAATATTTCGTCATTCCGAAGATATTATAGAAAGTTTGGGTAAGGAAACCATAATTCCCCGTTCCCTCCCTCCCTCGGAACGCAGATCTGGTAGGTCCAACAAGTACTCCAGTTATACGAGAGAATTAGACTAGATGTAAATGTGGTTCATCGATGACTTACAAATTTCTGTTAAGTATTTGTGCTTTATCTGACATTATCCTGATTATCTAAATGTCTATGTCAATGGACACGTCTTCATTACAACACATATAAGGGAAGTGGGAAGAGGTGCCGACATACTGACTGCGTCACATGACTTCACAGAATAGTCTTCTGGTTAACCATTTCTAAAGCACATACCAAGAATCTAACGATTCGTGATATGTGTTGTATCTCAGGTACGCTTTTATTGTACCTGTTCATGTGGCAACTTGGATGATATGACCACACGGCCCCTAGCACCGGCATAAGCGGTATTAGATACAAATCTAGAGTCAGTGTAATAATGTGTCTAGAAGCAATCAACTCTTACCCATTGTAATAAACCTGGCTGATCCCGAATGATGTGAAAGTATACAACCCCTTGACTATAGCGTGATTGCTGAACTAACGAGGAAAATGCTGATATTGATGAGCTACCTGACTTTCTTAAATAGAGGTCGAAAGAGAAATGTGGGCGGAAGAGATAGCAAGACATTTATGGCAATAGAGATATAGATATAAAGCAGTTGCGAGACGATCAGAAAAAGGATCAGAAAAGTCAGAAAAGATATTTAATTAAACGTACATAACGTACATACTTGCTAGGTTGACCCTCTGTTTCTTAATCTCTGCGGTCTTGTGTGTTATTTCTTTATATAAACTAAAATGACTCAGTGGCAATGGCACTGCAGAGAAGATTGGCCAAATTTAAATGAACTTCAGTTGTTAGACCAGGATTAGTAACCGTCAGCTCTCTGTTTTGATGAGACTCAAAGAAGCAGATATAAATAAATTTGAGCTTCAGCAATATACACATTATCATTCCTACGCTTTAGAAGAGCATGGGATGGCTACAGGCGGCTCTTCAGTACTTGTTAAAATAGGTGTTTCACGTAGTCCTGTTGATTTAAAGGCGGATTTATAAGCTGTAACCGTTCGTATGACTTTGAATTACGTTTTTCCATTATGCACGTTGTGCATAACCTTTTCTTGTGAAGTTCAAAATCTGCGTGACGAACTCCCCAAACCATGTTTATTGATGGCTGATTGTAATGGTCGAAGTATAGTTTAGTATAACAAGGAAACGCGGAAGGAAAAGTTCTACAACATTTTGTGTCAAGCAATTCTGTGTGTATCTTCAAGCAGAACAAACGTGATTCCTGGAAATAATATGTTTCTAAGACCAAGACACATACACTGATAACGAGAGTTTGGAACATGATCAAGAAAATTAAAGGTAAAAGCTCTAAGTCCAGTGTTCATCATCTCAAAGTGATCGTAAACCCTCAAGTAAAGTTTCCATCCAATGAAAGACCATTGGAAACAGTGCTGGAAAATATGTTTTGTCATTTTTTACGATTTTATTAGACAGAGTAAACTGGATATAAAGCATGGGATTCTATGATGGTCTGTTGCGATCATATCTAGGTCCGGTGACGTCACACTGACTTAACACATATATTTCAAACTTTGTATGCACTTACCAATGCTTGACTCAAGCATACGGTGTATACCTGAAGTGTCAACAGCGACTCACTGTTCCAGTGCACATGTTTCACCAAAATCGAGGAAATTAAAATGCAAGTTACAAATTGGCACTGATGAGTTACCATACAAAAATTCAAGTAATTTTTACCTAGTTAGAAAAAAAATGCATAAATTAAGTAAAAATATATTTGAATAAAGTTGAAATTTGTCTTTCATTTGACCTTCATTTCATCTGAGGGCTTCCTGTCACTTTAACGATGGAGAGAGAGAGAGAAAATTAAGGTTTAATGTCTCGTTCAGCAGTATTTCAGCTGCATAGCGACGATCAAACAAAATTCTAAGTAATCAAGCCAATAACTTAGTAATCCAACGCATTAAAACATACACACATTAAAACTTATGTAACAAACCGATTTCTCTCAAATAACCAAAGATGCAATCCTCCCTCACCCAACTAAAAAAATCCTCCAAAGTAGTCGCTCGATAAAAAGCATCTCTTACAATCTTAAAATCTATTCATTCGATAAGAATATGTTTCACCATGAGAACTTCATGGCATGGAATACACCTTGGGACTGGCTCTTTTTTTAGTAAATGTTCGTGAGTTAATCTATGGCCGATTATACATCGCCTGATCATAGTTTGATCGTAAAGTTTCTGGCTGTTCAGATGAGTATAGCCTACAGTTTTTTTGAATTCATGAAGTTTGTTATTATTCACAGCATCCAATAAAGATTGAAACATGTCTCACATAAGTACAGATAGAGGGTCTGAAATCGCTAGAGAGCCCGGATGTAGAGAGATTGGGAGTCGGACGTGTTTTCACTTCGCTCTGCGAAATTTGTCTAATTCTGCGGATTTCAGCTGATCTTAGCTCTGATTTTTGTGTAATATATTTTGTGAATACTTTTGGCAAATACCTGTGGTGAAAGTTTGGAATTATTTTTCAGGTTTTTGCTGTTCAGGGCGTTTTTTTGCCTTTGTCAGTTCTGCCCGGTTTGGGAGGGCAGAGATCTGCCATTACTACCGTCTCGGTCTTTGTGACTGAGAGGGTCGGCGGTTTTTTCTGTCTCTCTCTCCCTTTCTCTGTTTGTTCGCTGTCTGTAAATATTTCGTATTCTTCTGGTGTATATATTTCCTTGTTGGCTAGGTTTAGTTTGTAGTTTGGTTCAGCTTAGGTCGATTTGCACATAATATTTGTGTATATCGAAGTGGGTTGAATACATGTAACATAGTGAAGATATATGACTGTGCGTTCTAGGCTTAGCCCTGAGTGTACAGCTGTGCGCTAGTCTTTGTTCTCTGTTCTTTTGCTCCCCGGTGTTACCAGGCGACTGGCCGAGCTTAGAACGGATTTGACATTTTTGGAACATCATGATGTCTTGCCGGCATCATTGAAAACTGTTGACCGCTTCTCTCTTGCAGGAAACTAGCCTATGTTTATGTATACTATGATTGTCTTTTTGAATTTGGTGCTAATACTGTTATATGGAGTATGGAATAGGTCTTTGGATTATGGACGCGGATATTCTTTAATGGACGACGGCTGAATTATGAATGACGGACTAGACGCTTGTAATTGTTCTGTTTGAACCTGAGGTTCTAGTGTATTGTTGTACTGTTTATATATAGTATACAACTTTGAACCTCGGGGGTATTCAGTGTTTACTCTGTGGGGGGGGGGGGGCACGCTGTTGGGGTGTGTTCTTGTCACCATTTGTAGTTTGTAGTTGCATTGAGACTCCGTAGTGGGACTTCGATTTTTTTTATTATTATGGCGTTTAAAAAGTTTGATAGGTCATTGAGCCTAAAACTCCTGGGCTTAGGGAAGGCTAATGCGATTGATATATATCGTGCATTAAAAGACACTGTTGGATCAGGACTGTCAGTCCTTACAGGTCTGGTACAGGTATCAAATACCCTGTGGAACGTCACGCTAGCAAATGAAATTTCCAAAACTCGCATAATGCTGGAAGGCATTCGCGTTGGAGATCAACATGGTCATTTTGAGGAAATAGATCCAGGGAAATTGCTAGTAAAGATGAAAGGACCATGCGATTTCCCAGATTCTGCGATCAGAACTTCTATGGTGATGTTCTCTCTATACAGAAAGAGTTCTATTCGTTTGATAGAGAGGTTGAGACAGGAGTTCGAAGAATTTGGAGGTCGAAATTCAAACGTACTCTTCCTTCTTCTATTTTAGTTGAAGGTATGAGACTTCCTGTATGGTATAATGGTCAAGTAAAAACATGTTATACTTGTGGATCAGAAGATCACATGAACTCGAGATGTCCTTTGAAAAATAAATGTCTGATTTGTCATGAAGAAGGACACTTTACAAATACAAGCGTCAAGTCCGTCATTCATAATCCAGCTAACAATGAAAAAGATGATTGCTCAGGTCCTCGCCCTGTTCCGCCCGCAGAAGTTCGAGAGGGACTTTACGCCGAAGCTGTCCAGCGGAAAAAACCCATCAAGCCCTAGACTTACGGAAGACTGTAGGCCCTGATGGCAAGTACACCAAACGTCATCAGAGGATAGTCTCCGCCGAGAGCAACGAGAAACCCTCAAACCACTACGAGTCTCTCGGTGACGAGATGGAGGTAGGTTGTGGTTCGGAAGATGAATATGTCAGTGATAGTGAGGTTTGCGATGGTGTAGAAGCCGAGCCAGGTGATCAGAAGTCATGTGATCAGAAGTCTGATTGTGTTTTGTTGGGTGCTTAGTTACGTTGACATCAAAGGCAATACTGAAGCTGATAGATTGGCTAAGGCAGCTCTAGATGAAGAAGTTGATCATGTTGGAATCTCATACAGCGATTTCAGACCATACTGCGCTTATGTAAGAAAGCTGTTTCAGTCTTTATGGGATACTATGGATAATAACAAACTTCACGAGTTAAAAAAAAAAGTTGGTTATACGCATCTGAACAGTCAGAAACGTTTCGATCAGGCCATGATTAGACGATGTAGGATCGGTCATACACGATTAATCCACGAATATTTACTAAAACAGGAGCCGGTCCCAAGGTGTATTCCATGTCATGAAGATCTCACGGTGAAACATATTCTCATAGACTGCATAGATCTTAAGATTGTAAGAGATACTTTTTATCGAGCAACTACGCTGGAAGATCTTTTTAGCCGAGTAAAAGAGGATTGTATATTGGATTATTTGAGAGAGATTGGTTTGTTGTATAAATTTTAATGTTTGTACCTGTTTTAACGCTTTAGTTTACTGAGTTGTTGAATTGAATACTTAGAATTTTGTTTGATCGTCGCTATATAGCTGAAATATTGCTGAACGCGACGTTAAACCCTAATTCTCTCTCTCTCTCTCTCTCTCTCTCTCTCTCTCTCTCTCTCTCTCTCTCTGAAATCGCTATATGGGATTCCAACAGGATCAACCTCATCATCTAGGGCTGCCTTATCCGTTCTATCAGCCTCAGTATTACCTTTGATGCCAACGTGACTAGGCAACCAACAAAACACCATATCAATCTGTTGATCAAAGCTTGACAGTGGTGGCATGACAGTGTATCTGAGAATATGACATATTTTTTTTCTTTTAGTGGACCCGATACCTTCTAAAGTCAACAATATGGCTTCTGCAGTGAATATCGAGCTTTTACTCGACAGGTTTTAGTTTTGGAACTAAAGAGAGTAGTATATGCTACTCTCTCGCCATCTTTAGAACCATCTGTATAAATAGCCTGATGCGATCTGTATTTCTCTCTCAGTAGACCAAATTTTTGTGTATACAAGAGCTAGCTCGTGTCTGCCTTTTTATATTTCGTTACAGAAATATCTACTTTTGGTTGAGCTAACTGCCATGGTGGAATTGGTAAGAGCTTGTTAGGTAAAATTTGACTAAGGTTAATCAGTTGATAACTGACAAATCTATATTATTAATAACCTGGGCGAAACGCTCGCTAAAAGCTCTTCGTCAAATAATTATGTGCCTAAGTTTCAAAAGTTTCAAGAAATGGAAGGAAAGAAGAAAATAATGAAAGACTTCATGCTTCTGTTGAGACTGCTGGCTCTGATAATGTTCCTTTTGAAGTTTTGGTAATGATCGCTTTGTTTGGTACCTAGAAACCGAAAAGAAACTCACAGATATCCAAACTGGTTTCCGTAAACATAGAAGTTCCAGTTAGATTTAGTTAGATTACATCAAGAATGCTTTCGCCAAGAATGAACATGTGGTTATTCTCTTTCTTTGATTTAGAAAAAGCTGATGATACTACCTGGAAATATACGATTTTGTAAGACGTTCATACTATGGGATTAAAGTTCGGCTACCCGTTTTCGTAGCAAGTTTTTAAAGAATAGTGAGTTCCAAGTTCGTGTAGCCACAAACTGTGTTTTCAAGCATCAGCAGGCAGATTTATATTCAAAGAAATTGACATTCATTTCACCTCCTGGAATTCGTATTATACCACACATTTACTATTTCGAATTTGGCAGTTAGACAAACTGCAAGTAGATATTACACTGGCGAAATTTATAAAGGCTGACACAAAGCAGCTAGTTTATCAACAAGAATTTGGTATAACGAGAGAAGAGTATGAGACGCATCAAGCTATATACACTGAGGGTTCTAGAGATGGTGACAGAGTGACGTGTAGAAGTTATTGTGTCCAGAAAGTATGTAAAATTCTCAGCCACTCTGTCATGACTTCAAGCGACCATGAATAGATCTACAACTTATTCCTTCATCCTGAATATTATAAAGTTATACGATTGTAGGGTAAAACAGCAGTTTAACATTGTTTTTGTTGGCTACGTTGTCATGTTGCCATCGCGGGAATGCTGATGCGAATGCCAAAGCAGCACTAGATCACAAGATTAATCATCGCGGAGTCGCGTATAGCGATTTCAGACCGTGTATCTGTCTTAATCTTTAATATGGGATGTTGAGGTTGACAACAAACTTCACGAGTTATAGGTGATGTTTCACGAACATTTATTAAAAATGAGCCAGCTCCAATATGTATTCTGTGTCACGAGAAACTCACAGGAAAACATATGTTGATGGGTGTATAGATTTCAAGATTGCGAGAGACTTTTTTTATCGAGCAGCTACTTATAAAGATATTTTAGTTGGCTAAAAGAAGATTCGATTTTAGGCAACTTGAGAGAAATGGGTTTGTTACAATAATTTTAATATACAATTTTTGTATATATATATATATATTGTCTTGATCACTTTTAGAATGTTTGGATTTTGACTTGATTTGTTGACAAACTTAGATAAGAATTTTTGTTTGATCGTCGCTACATAGCTGAAATATTGCTGAAGGCGACGTTAAACCATAATTCCCCATCTCTTTCTCTATAGATAATGGTAACAACCTTGCACTCACGCCCCGACTATGAACGTTAAGTAGGACGTTATTATAACCACTCAAAATGTTACTTGCCGACGGGCGTTGGTTCTCTCCTGGTACTCCGACTTTTTTTTGGGTATTTTTTCCTGTATATGGCGAGATTCTGCTGGTGGACGTTTCGTCCCCGAGGCCCGCCCCCTGTACAGACCTTTTGGTCTTTGATATATGTTGGCATTTGTGGGAAGTTGATGCTGAGTCGACATCGGGCCTTACAGACTAGTCTTTTGTGTTAAATGCCGTCATTTACATCTGACGACGATACAGCTCACCAATCTCCAATGTACGAGTTGTCACAGCGAAACAGCTCACCAATTGCCAGTATACGAGTTGTCAGAGCATTTCCATCATAACTCTCTAGATTTGTATCTAATACCGCTTATGCCGGTGCTAGGGGCCGTGTGGTCATGTCATTCAAGTTGCCACATGAACAGGTACAATACAAGCGTACCTGAGATACAACACATATCACGAATCGTTAGATTCTTGGTATGTGCTTTAGAATAGGTTAACCAGAAGACTATTCTGTGAAGTCATGTGACGCAGTCAGTATGTCAGCACCTCTTCCCACTTCCCTTATATGTGTTGTAATTTTTTCCTGTATATGGCGAGATTCTGCTGGTGGACGTTTCGTCCCCGAGGCCCGCCCCCTGTACAGACCTTTTGGTCTTTGATATATGTTGGCACTTGTGGGAAGTTGATGCTGGGTCGACATCAGGCATTACAGACTAGTCTTTTGTGTTAAATGCCGTCATTTACATCTGACGACGATACAGCTCACCAATCTCAATGTACGAGTTGTCACAGCGAAACAGCTCACCAATTACCAGTATACGAGTTGTCAGAGCATTTCCATCATAGCTCTAGATTTGTATCTAATACCGCTTATGCCGGTGCTAGGGGCCGTGTGGTCATATCATCCAAGTTGCCACATGAACAGGTACAATAAAGCGTACCTGAGATACAACACATATCATGAATCGTTAGATTCTTGGTATGTGCTTTAGAATAGGTTAACCAGAAGACTATTCTGTGAAGTCATGTGACGCAGTCAGTATGTCGGCACCTCTTCCCACTACCCTTATATGTGTTGTAATTTTTTCCTGTATATGGCGAGATTCTGCTGGTGGACGTTTCGTCCCCGAGGCCCGCCCCTGTACAGGCCTTTTGGTCTTTGATATATGTTGGCATTTGTGGGAAGTTGATGCTGGGTCGACATCGGGCCTTACAGACTAGTCTTTTGTGTTAAATGCCGTCATTACATCTGACGACGATACAGCTCACCAATCTCCAATGTACGAGTTGTCACAGCGAAACAGCTCACCAATTACCAGTATACGAGTTATCAGAGCATTTCCATCATAGCTCTCTAGATTTGTATCTAATACCGCTTATGCCGGTGCTAGGGGCCGTGTGGTCATGTCATCCAAGTTGCCGCATGAACAGGTACAATAAAAGCGTACCTGAGATACAACACATATCACGAATCGTTAGATTCTTGGTATATGCTTTAGAATAGGTTAACCAGAAGACTATTCCGTGAAGTCATGTGACGCAGTCAGTGTGTCGGCACCTCTTCCCACTTCCCTTATATGTGTTGTAATTTTTACCTGTATATGGCGAGATTCTGCTGGTGGACGTTTCGTCCCCGAGGCCCGCCCCCTGTACAGACCTTCTGGTCTTGATATATGTTGGCATGTGGGAAGTTGATGCTGGGTCAACATCGGGCCTTACAGACTAGTCTTTTGTGTTAAATGCCGTCATTTTCATCTGACGACGATACAGCTCACCAATCCCCAGTGTACGAGTTGTCACAGCGAATCAGCTCACCAATTACCAATATGCGAGTTGTCAGAGCATTTCCATCATAGCTCTCTAGATTTGTATCTAATACCGCTTATGCCAGTGCTAGGGGCCGTGTGGTCATATCATCCAAGTTGCCACATGAACAGGTACAATAAAAGCGTACCTGAGATACAACACATATCACTAATCGTTAGATTTTTGGTATGTGCTTTAGAATAGGTTAACCAGAAGACTATTCTGTGAAGTCATGTGACGCAGTCAGTATGTCGGCGCCTCTTCCCACTTCCCTTATATGTGTTGTAATTAAACCAAATCCCCTTCCCTTAAAATGCAACATATGTGTACACATATCCGATTATATTACAGTAGATATTCGTCTGACGAATCTAACATATGACTCCGCCAATTGCATAATCATTTATTATATCATCTCGATTATATTCTGAAGTATACCAAGTGATTCAAAATTGTATTCTACAGAACATCCAAATAAGTAGACTTAACATGCACAAATCACAATTCAATAACCAAGACAAATAAATACTTTTGTTTGCAGGTGTATATCATGTGTATGGTGGGTATTAATCGGGTACCTGCAATAGCAGTTCTATAACGTATAATCTAATGAAGTAATAAATATGAATCTATTTGCTTATCAATATCATATATAGTGGCAATATGACGTCTCTATCAGATTATTACTTTATTAAAGCAAACACAAAATTTAACTTTTCGTTTGGGGGTTTTGACACTACTGAGGCTTAGAAAGTACTATGGCAAATTGACTTATAACGGAAATCATCATGAAATTTTGGATATCTAATCAGTTTTTGCACAATGGAATTGCTACAAATAAACTCATCAAAAACATGTTTGAAATTTGTTAATTCGGCAATTCGATGTTATGATAATTTTGATATTGTGAAAACATCTGGGGGGTTTTTGCTCCAAGACTTTCCTTCAGAAAGTGATTTTATTATAGCTAACAGTTCAATAATTAGAACTGAGGCACGATTATTTAAGTTTGCATTTGTACAGGATGGGGTTCAAATTTCATCGCATAGCGATTAACAGCATTAAATTGCCAATCTGAAGAACGTGGTAAAAAGTTTAACGGAGAAATCGAGCAGAAAATCCCGATTTTCTTCAATGAATGACCAATACGGATTTACACAAGTTAATTAAATTGAATGACCCGGTGTGAATATACCGATTTTTCGATATTGTTTATTTTGAAGTTTAGAGAATGTTAACTACTTGAACAATTGATCACCATATGTTAAGATAAACATTCGTGACATACATGCTTTGTTCGCCGATTAATCCAACCGTAAGTGGATATCTCCAGACGTCTTGTCATTTTCAACGCTTACTAATCTGTTCAGCTGATTTATATTGATATAACTTAAAATCTAAAAAAATATATCCGTAAATTAAGGTAAAATCAGGCTATTTGATAGAGTTCATAGTGTACTGAGCGGGATTCAAGACTTTAATGCAGTTTACATGATTGAATACCGATTACGGATGAAATCAAAATAACCCAAGTTTTTGGTTTAAAACAAATCTTGTGCCATATCTGCGCCCTGCGATATGGAACCGAATGCATTCGGACAACATTAGTTTTATTCGCATAAATCACTTATTTCAGCCTAAAGAACAGCATTATTATATTTGATTGTTCGCATTCGCACATTCCTCAAGAATATAAGCATGTTTGATCTTATTCTTTAATTACAATTCATTTAGAAGAAATACCGAAACATTACTCTTCATAATGATCAAAACAGCCAATCACGGTTTATGTAAAGGTCCAGTGTCTTAGTCTGGCATAAATATAATCTTCCATACAAGTTTGGACTACTTTAGCTAGAGCTTTTATCGTAGGTATTCATGTGAAGACTATGAAGTATCCACACGCCCCCTAGCACCGGCCTAACCCTAATTGGCCTGGGGGAGCGCTTTCCGCCCCTCCCCCCACTTGTTTGTTTTTTGCTCCTATCTCCGGAACGACACAAAATTGAGAGCTGTGATTCCGTGACTGTAAATTTACAGATTAACATTTGCATGCCCCCCCCCCCCCGAGCAGAGGATCATGGATAAATTTAAAATGGCGGCCATGTAGGGTACCCGAAAAGTGATATTTTCGTCAGATTTCTTCAAAAGTTTGCTTTTCTGCATGGAAAAGTGGGCTAAACCTATTTTATTTCATTTTCACGACAAAAAACATAAATGAATAAAAATCGAGAAATCGAACCGAAAAATCGTGCAAAAAAATGCCTTTTTAAACAGGGAAGTTTCCCTGTTTCTTGCGATGCTAGGTGAACTGGCTTATGGGTAATTTCAGAGATGCCATCTATCTAAGCGATATGGTTTTCATTACAACACCCCTGCGCAAAATGAGAGAATGACTGAAACTTCCGCGTCACTCCGTTTATTGAACGCGATATGAAGTAGTTCGACCTAGTTTCGAATAATTTCGCTGGATTAATCCCACGACGAACCGTTTCTAGGCGCAGATATTGAAGAAGATATCGGTTTCGTTTCCTGGTAAACACTTCTGCTGATATCTTGTGAGATTTTCTTCGAAAGATTGTGTTTTGTCTGTAAACTGGTCAACATGGCACAAGTCGTAGTCACGGAATATGCCGACTTCATCTTCGGCTCTGATAGCCAATGAAATACACCGAATTGACGAAATTACGTCATGTTTTAAGATCGGCTGAACCGCACTGCCAAAATTATAGTGCAGTCCCGGTGAGAGAGTTTGAAAAGGAGAGAGGAGGAGGCAGTTTCGTTTTCGTTCCATCAGTCGACTGGAGAGTTTTGACACTGTGCGAGTGTGGCATTCTG